>CM062102.1:4299355-4410757 GCA_031163375.1 Conogethes punctiferalis
TTAGGGATGAATGAGAGTATTATAAACGTAAGAGTAAACAAATATAATCAGAATGCTCCGAACTGCTAAGCTATCAGGAGTTACACGTGTTATTGTGAGTCAACCATAAAAGATAGACATATGCTGTTGCGGGATATTTTTTAGTCAATTTTATGTAAAATATTTCTGTCATACATAATTTCTATGTAACTTTAACCATTAAGGCTGCACACGCGACGGAAGCTTAAAAAATGGAGTAACTTCTCCCGTTTTCCCAACATTTCCCTTCACTACTCTGCTCCTATTGATCGTAGCGTAATGAAAAGTATACTATAACCTGCCCAGAAGTATGAAGAATAATTGTACCAAGTTTCGTTAAAATCCGTCGAGTAGTTTTTGTTTCTATAAGGAACATACAGACAGACAGACAGACAGACAGACAAAAATTTTACTGATTGCATTTTTGGCATCAGTATCGATCACTAATCACCCCCTGATAGTTATTTTGAAAATATATTTCATGTACAGAATTGACCTCTCTACAGATTTATTATAAGTATAGATTTATTAGTGTAGAATTTACGAGTAATACAAGCTTGCTTAGTTTGGATAACTCTGGAAATTCTGTAAATGATAGCTTTTAATAAAACCTTTTTGATTTTGATTCATTCATTCATTCATTCTTCAGGGGGATGGCGGGAGCTTATGGAATCCAAGAAAAAGGCGGCAGCTTCATCGAAGCAATCCAGGGTGACTATTTCAACATTTTAGGTCTGCCGGCCTTCAAGTTTTGCATGGTTATCGACAGATTGGTGCGTGAGAATAAGGTAGTGAGAATATAAGTAGTTAGGCCTCTTGATAGGAAACATAAAACGTCAAGACAAAATCTTCTATCACGAAGTGGCTTCAAACCTTAACTTACTTAAGACGCTACTGAATTGCTACTTGTTACGCTGTCATAAGTGCTTCAATATCTTATTATGTTTAATATATATTTTATCGAAAGTATATTATCTTAACTAATATTATAAAGCTGAAGAGTTTGTTTGTTTGAACGCGCTAATCTCAGGAACTACTGGTCCGAATTGAAAAATTCTTTTTGTGTTAAATAGACCAGTATTATATACTAGCTGTGCTCGCGACTTCGTCCGCGTGGAACAGTTATTTTTTCCCCCGTTTTTTTACATTTTCCATTATTTCTTCGCTCCTAATAGTTGCAACGTGATGTTATATAGCCTAAAGCTTTCCTCGATAAATGGTCTATTCAACACAAAAATAATTTTTCAATTCGGACCAGTAGTTCCTGAGATTAGCGCGTTCAAACAAACAAACAAACTCTTCAGCTTTATAATATTAGTTGAATATGTATTCTTCGCAGCATTTATGATATTTATTGCATTATTATTATTGAAATGTTTCCTTTCTCATTCATTACAAATTTTGATTTTATGAAACAGTGCTAAAACCGAGGCTGCTTAACTATATTGTAAATCGTATAGGCTCCCACAATACGGATATTTTCCAGTGTGGGCACCACGGATCCTTCTTAAAAGACGAGGCACACAACAAGATAGACTAAGTTGTATTTATTAGAAATAGTGTAAGCAATAGAACTGTAAAGCTTCTTGTTGGAAATAAAAAAAAAAGTATATTTTTTTGTATTTTTTTTTTGTAAAATCTGTAAACTTATCGATGTTAATTTTCCTAAGGTAGCGGTACCTAATAAAATTTAAAAAGTCAATAATAATTCATTGGACTATTAGTCTTTCCTCCATCCACACCTTATCTTCCATACCTTTCCATCATCAGCCCACTGCTGGACATAGGCCTCTCCAGTTGTTTGCCACCTAGGTAGGACAAACATCTGGAGGATAGGTATATCCTGCAGCGTGGTAACGCTGGGCAGGCGGGTTGGCAATCGCAGGGCGCAACTTCTCGCCCCAGTGACGCTGCTGCCCGTCATCGGTCTGTGGTATTTAGCTACGCCTTCAATTGTGGTGGTTATACCGCCACCAGTCGGTTGCCAGTGCCTCGTTTGTTATTTGGCAGGTGAGGTTGGCTTGGAGCGAATAGATGATAGGCCGCTCCCTTACATCCCCCCATACCTTTTCATAACACACAATATTACTTATTATTAAAAGGACACAAATGTGGTTCTTATTTTTCAACGTTTGAAAATTAATAGAGTCAAAGTTGATATTGGTCAAAATAAATTACATCACAGTAAAAAGATATAGCCAGCCATATTATAACTAGAGCCAAGGGTCGTGGGTTCGATTGCCGCACAGTACAAACATTCGTGTTCATGTACATGTCTGTATTGGTCTGGGTGTTTTCTATGTAGGTACGTATAACATGTATTTATTTACAAAAAAAGTATCTAAGTCTTTTTTTATAGTAGCTCGACATAATGGCTTCCCTACGCCTGATGGAAAGCCAAAGAGAAGCCCAAGTCGCTGTGATAACTGGCAAGTAACTGGTTAGTTACCTGTCCGTTGCCACTGCCATGCCGGCCCAACCCTAACCCCCCACGAGCTCCGAAGACCCTACTCGCCAGCAGAATTACGACCCGGAGGTCATTTGGCTGCGGTATTCTATAGGATGGAGGTCCTTCCCCGGACGGGCAGCTCAATACGAGCGAAGATTCGCTATGCCCTACCTCTCTTAAGAGTAAGTTGTCTAGTACCCATAGTAGAAACTTCGGGCTTTATAGCGATGTGTGGCCCAGCGTGGCATATCTTGGATTCTTTATTGATTCCTGTCCCCTGATGTTCCTAATTCAGTTATGATTGAGTATAAACAAAATAGTTTTGACTGGCTCGGTGGCTCAATTGGTAGTGACCCCTGCCTTCTGAACCAACGGTCGTGGGTTCGATTCCCACCCGGGACAAACATTCTTGTGATGAACACTTGTATTTGTTCCGTGTCTGGGTGTTTACATTTGTATTTAAGTATATATTTGTGGTACCTTCGTTGTTCTGATACCCATAACACAAGTGCTGAAGCTACTTACTTTGGGATCGGAGTAATGTATGTGACGTTGTCTGGTAATTAAGAAAAAAAGTTTCGTGTAACAAATTAAATTTATTGTAAATTTTCATTAACCGGTTAGACGATGTTGTACCGCGGTCTGGGCACGAAAGGTACCGGGTTCGCGTCCGGGGACAGTAGTAATCTCACGTTGACATTCGCTCTCCGCCACCTATTCCACATAACGTAGTGGTCTTTCCATAGCAAATAGACGGTGACAGAGTAACCACAGAGTACGATCGCCATGAAAAAATCCATTGCAGTTTCTGTTATACGATGCGATATACCTGTGGACAATGAAGTGATTTTCTTTTTTTTTATAGTGGATTCCCTTCGCCTGATGGAAAGCGAAAGAGAATTACAAGTCGCTGTGACAACTGGCAAGTAACTGGTCAGTTACCTGTCAGTTGCCACCGCCATGCCGGCCCAACCCTAACCCCCCACGAGCTCCGGAAACCCTACTCACCAGCAGAAACACGATCCGGACGTCATTTGGCTGCGGTATTCTATAGGGTGGAGGTCCTTCCCCGGACGGGCAGCTCAATTCGAGCGAAGATTCGCTATGCCCTACCTCTCTTTCTTTACCATCACCAGCCTGCTAACTGCTGGACATAGGCCTCCAACGACAACAGACTTGTTGCCGTAAAAAAATAGTCCATATATTAGATTGTTCAAAAATGAAAGACACGTATTTTTCCATTTGTAAATTTGACAAAAAATTACAAAGATATAGTCCGTTAAAATTACGCGTGACGTCATGCCGTGTAACATTTTTTCGGACAGAGTGACGTCAAAGATTCCCACTACTAAATTTTGATGTCTTATATCTTTGTTATTTTTTGGCAAAAAAAACCCTTATAGATTCGTCAGACAGAATCTAGTTTTATATTTCAAAAAATAAGGTAGATTTTTTATGGTAATGTAATTTATATCTATCATCTACTTGTCAGTCATTCATGGTACTTGTCAGTTTACAATCTCGCGAGATAGATTGTAATTTTGTAATCTAACGGTAATTACAATTTTACGGTGACATATCCACCATAATAATATATTTTATTGTCAATAAAAGGTGAATTTTTTTTTGCTAAAAATAAAATAAATTTTTAACCTACCTAATTTTCCGATACTTTTGAAGTTGTTCTTCAACTTCTACATTCGCTTGTACCTCTTTATCCTCATATACTTTTAAGGCTGCTTTTACATAGAAGCGGAGCGAGGTTGCGGAGCGGTGAGCGAGGAAAAACCAACCAATGGAATTGCATAAAATCTCGACTCCTATTCTGGCTCGGTGGCTCATTTGGTAGTGACCTCGGCCTTCTGAGCGTGAGTCGTGGTTTCGATTCCCACTCGGGACAAACATTCATGTGATGAACATATTGTGTTCGTTCCGTGTCTGGTTGTTATTTCTGTTCAAGTACCCCTATATATTTGTTGTACTTTCGTTGTTCTGATACCCATAACACAAGTGATTATAGTTCATTCGCGTTAAGAAAATAGTGACTGACAGGTCACTGACAGGCCACTAGCCAATCAAAACGCTAGAATTATAATTTCTAGCGTTTTAATTGGCTAGTGGCCTGTCAGTGTCCTGTCAGTCACTATTTTCTTAACGCGAATGAACTATAAACTTGGGGATCGGAGCAATGTATGTATGTGATGTTGCGTGAAAAAAAAACAATACATATTAAACAATGAAAATGTCAGCCGTAGAAAAAGGGAAAAGTATGTTTTTCCATTGTATAAATTCAATTCATATTAACAAAACAAAACCTTTTGCGACGGCGACATGAAAAAAAAAACCGAAAGAAGAAAAAAAATAAAGAAAACACACCTTCCTCCTTTCTAAGACCCGCATCGAGCTTACCAAATTTGTTGCCCTCGATTACAAAGTATTGTGTACCGACGATGCATACCGCCAGCAGACCTGCCGTCACTGTCGACAGCAGCCAGAAGATTAGGCAATCCGACTGCAAAACAAAACGAATCATTAACATCACCATCATCATCAGAATCATCATCATAATCATCATTTGGTGCATTGAACTATTAGTGTACGTTATTTTATTACGTTAGATGTGCCTACCTGTGTAATACCTTCGATTTTTTTAATTTACATATTTGTTAAAACTGGCATGTATTGTTTTGCACTGAATAAACGTTTTTTCTTTCTTTCTTTCTTTCTTTCATTAACGTGGGTTCGATTCCCGCAGAGTGCAAACATTTGCGTTCATAAACATGTCTGTTTGTATTGGTCTGGGTGTTTTCTATGTACAATATGTATTTATTTACAAAAAAAAGTATTTAAGTAGTTTATCAGTTGTCTAGCACCCATAGTACAAGCGTCGGCTTAGTTTGGGGCTAGATGGCGATGTGTGGCCCAGCGTGGCATGTCTTGAGTTATTTATTTATTTATTTATTAACACCACCATCATCATTCACCACCACAATCGTCATTGTGTCTGATTGTGAAGGAACAATAAAAATATTTGAATTTGAATCGTTATCATTATCATCATCATCACTTTAAATGATTAAGATAATAATGATATTATCATCATCATCATCACCACCATCACCATCATCATCCCACCGTCCACTGCTAGATATAAGCCTATCCAGCTGTTCGCTACTATGGGCAAACATCTGAAGGATTTACTCATATCGCCACGCTGGGCAGACGGGTTGGCGATCGCAGGGTATAGCTTCTCAATCCGGTGACGCTGCTGTCCGTAATCGGCATTCATTCATTTTTTTTTTATAGTAGCACGGCGTAATGGTTTTCCAACGCCTGAAACGCGAAAGATAAGCCCAAGCCGCTGTGACCATTGTCACATACTAACTAGCCCATTGGCTAGTAACCGGCCAGACATCCGTCATTCCAATATTTTAATACTTATCTAGAATACAGACATAATATAATGTAAGTATTTTGAACCTGGAAATAGGTAGCTGAATTTTTTATACGTGAAAGAATGTTTGCCACAAGTGCCACAACCACGCTATTTTATGGATAACCCTAGTTCCAATTCAATTCCTGCGTTTCAAATGCATTCTACGTCGAAAATAGTAAAGGGATTTTTGTCAAATGGGCATTGAATAACCCAAAATAGAATGCGTTACGGCATCAGTGGGAACAAATCGGGATGCAACTGGAAACCTGGATAAAAACCAGATAGAAACGAGCCGTGCGGTCATGCGAATTTAATTTTTTTTTTACTTTTACATTTATTCACTTCAATTACTGTAGGTGTGTACAGGAAATAGTTTCAACAATAGAACTACTTATAGATCTATCAGCCTATTGCAGTCCACTGCAGGACATAGGCCTCTCCAGTTGTTCGCCACTTAGGGCAAACATCAGGAGGATAAGCCCATAATCGCCACGCTGGGCAAGCGGGTTGGTCGCAGGGCGTAGCTTCTCGCTCCGGTGACGCTGCTGCCCGTCATCGGTTTGTGGTATATAGCTACTGCTAGCCTTCAATGGTGATGGTTATAGTGCCACCAGTCGCTTGCCAGAACCTCGTCTGTCAGTAGGATGGTCCACGGGCATGTGAGGGTGCCATGAAGCGGAAAAATTATTAGTCGCTCCCTAACATCCCCTTTCATCAAACTTCCTTCTTAATCATTTGGAAAATGGGATCAAAAGGAGGAGGTACAGGTATGCATGGTTTCCGGATTTAGAGTAGGACCACTTTAGCTACGCCTTCAATTGTGATGGTTATACCGCTACCAGTCGTTTGCCAGCGCCTCGTTTGTTATTCGACAGGGCAGGTGGCTTGGAGCGCAAAGGTACATCTCCACAATAACAATAGAACTACTTATAGATAATGCACTTAACGCGCGCGCACTCGAATCATGGTAGGTACATGAAATGGTTCTAACAATAGAACACTTATAGTTGTACTTATTACACGAGCGTCATCGACAGCTCACCGAGTTATCAAGCTGAAGTGGCAGTGCGAAGGTCATATCGACCTCAGAACCGATAACCGTTGGAGTATAGGAGTTCTGGAGTGGATATCGCTTCTCGGGGAACGTAGGGTAGGACGCCCTCAGGCCAGGTGGAGAGACAAAACAAGCGATGACTGTGGCGAACTAAGCCTACGTTCGTGCTAGGCGGCTTAGGTCATAAGTCGAGGGAATGCTACGATGGCGTACCTATGGTACCATCCAATGAAGGCTATCGCGTGTGAATTCGCCACCAGAGGTGCTAGTGTAGCGTAAGGTCTCCGAAATGTCAAATTACATGTGCAATTTTGGCACAACCGGCATTAATTTTGGAAAATATGAGACACGACTCAATGATTGTCTGCGCTTTAAAAGCAGAGCCGAGAAAATGAGGTGTAAAGTTTAGCAGTCTGAAAGAAAAGTTACTTAGTTGGTTGGTTAAAAGGTCTGAGTGTATTCTTTGTATAATTGTATATTTACAAAAAAAAGTACCTATGTAAGTAAGTTTATCAGTTGTCTAGTGCCCAGCGTACAAGCTTAGTTTGAAGCTAGATCGCGATGTGTGGCCCACCGTGGCATGTCTTGGGTTATTTAAAAAACAGTTAACAAAAAAATACATCATCATCATTACTAATGTTTAGCAGGTAACCAAATCAGTCATCTGTCAGTTGCCACCACCATGCCGATGCTGGCCCACAAGATGCTTCTTCGCGCCCCGTTTAAAGGATCTCATATTGAAGGAAGGAGGACATACATGTTTCGTTATATGCTTTGATATGTCTACAGAGAATATTGGACGTACGAACTACGACCTTTCATTACCATCCATAATATGTCATAGTCGATAGCTATAATAGGACAAGGGGCAGAAATCCAATATTCGCGCGTCTTGTCATGTCACATGACGTCATGTGACGCCATTTTGGGCGCCATCTTTGAAGGGGTGACGTCTGTGGCTCCGCGTGAAATATAGTTTTGGAGCCGCGCGCAATCTATTATGGTTTGCTTAAGATTTCTTGGTATAAGCATCATTTATTTCACAGAGTGTACCTATAGAGTATATAAAGGCCATTACGTTTATTCAAAATAAAAGAATAGAATAGAATAAATAAATAAATAATAATCCAAGACATGCCACGCTGGGCCACACATCGCCATCTAGCCCAAACTAAGCCGAAGCTTGTACTATGTGTACTAAACAACTGATAAAATTACTTGAATACTTTTTTCTTGATAAGTAAAATACATATTCAAGATAGTACACACCCAGACCAAACAAACAAACGGACATGTTCATGAACACAAATGTTTGTACTGTGCGGGGATCGAACCCACGACCATTGGCTCAGAAGGCAGAGGTCACTACCAAATAAGGTATCGGGGGCTAGCCAAAACACAAAACATGCCACGCTGGGCTACGCAGCGCCATTTAGTCACAAACTAGACCGAAGCTTGTATTATGGAATATGTATTTCTTTGTATAGTTTTGTAGGCTTATTTTACGTTTTTAATACGAAATAGATAGTTTTGCACTAGGTAACCCATCTCTGTCGAATTTGGTTTCCTCTACCTGAAGGTTGTCTGGAAGAGATTGCTATTAGCGATAAGCCGCCTAAATTGTACTTTGTTTTTGTTTGTAATGTGTTTTCCTGTAATTTCTGTGTTTTTGTGCAATAAAGAGTTTCTATCTATGGGTAAGTACAACTGACAAACTTACTTGTATACTTATTATGTAAATAAATACTTACTTTCAAACATCTGGAGGCTTTACCCAAAATCGCCGAGCTGGGCAGGCGGGTTAACGATCGCAGGGCGTAGCTTCTCACTCCGGTGACGCTGCTGCCCGTCATCGGTCTGTAGTATTTAGCTACGCCTTCAATTGTGATGGTTATACCGTCACCAATAGGTTTCCAGAGCCTCGTTTGTTATCCACCACGGGCAGGTGAGGCTGATCATCAGCCTATTGCAGTCCACTGCTGGACATAGGCCTCTCCAGTACGCCACTTAGGGCAAACATCTGGAGGATATACCCAAAATCGCCACGCTGGGCAGGCGGTTTGGCGATCGCAGGGCGTAGCTGCTCGCGCCTTCAATTATTATTGCGATGGTTATACCGCCACCAGTCGGTTGCCAGCGCCTCGTTTGTTATTCGGCAGGATGTACCACGGGCAGGTGAGGCTGACTTGGAGCGAAAAGTCGTCTTTTCAGCCGTACCCCGTACGTAATGCATTCTTGCCGTTAAAAAGAGAAGTTGGAGGTCGACAATCCGTCTTCCAACACTACGGTACACGAAATACCGTTCTATATTTCGGCGATACAGGATCGAAGCGGCTTTTAAAGGTCCGTTTGCGTCGTAAAAGTTTGTTTATGGCCCGGCCCGTGTCAGTACGGATATACGGCCTCATATTGACCGCTGGTGTTCGGATACTGTGGTGAAAATGGTGGCACATCGGTTATTGTTCGCGTGTCTGCCTCGTTGATCTAGCGGTTCGGATGCCGGGGCCAACCAATGTTACGACAATCAATGACAATAGGCCTGTTTCCGTAATTAGTCCGTCTTTTAGATTGTTCAAAAATAAAAGACACGTATTTTTTCATTTGTTAATTAGACCAAAAATGACAATGATATAGCCCGCTAAAATTACGCGTGACGTCAAATAGTGGGAGTATCTTCGCCACTGAGTGATGTAGAGCGGAGCGACGAGAGACCTGCGCGAGCTCGGCGTGACGGACTGGCGGGAGGTGGGGCATAATCATCATCATCAGCCTATTACAGTCCACTGCTGGACTTAGGCCTCTCCAGTCGTTCGCCACTTAGAGCAAACATCTGGAGGATATACCCATAATCGCCACGCTGGGCAGGCGGGTTGGCGATCGCAGGGCGTAGCTTCTTGCTCCGGTGACGCTGCTGCCCGTCACCGGTCTTTAGTATTTAGCTACGCCTTCAATTGTGATGGTTATACCGCCACCAGTCGGTTGCCAGGGCCTCGTTTGTTATTCGGCAGGATGCACCACGGGCAGGTGAGGTTGGCTTGGAGCGAAAAGATGATAAACCGCTCCCTTACATCAACATACGATATCGGAGGCCAAAGATCACTTTGTGAGCAGCCACACTGCTGGATTGCAAGGGTTTTCAAAGCTTGATTCTTAAAAACTCTGGTAATCCAGTATCCAGTAGCATAAGGTAGGTGCCTAGTGATGTAAAATGCCAGCTCGGGGCACAGCTAGTGTTGTAAAATAACTGTTCACGTGCTATCATAGTTAGTAAATAAGTATCTAAATTTTACTCACCTGTAAATGACTTCTGTTCCTTGGATTTCCAAACCAAAGTCGCAATGCCTGAAGCACCGTATATCTAGGAGTTCGAATGGCAGGATAGCTGCAACAGACAAATCATCATTTCAGTGGCATAGTGGTTATGCTGTTCACTTCCAAGTCAGGAGGCAGTGGTTCAAGTCCCTCCACGAAAAAATGCGTTTTCGAATTCTAAACATTGCTTCGTCATCAACAGCCTCTCACGTTCCACTATTGGGCATAGACCTTTTACCAAAAAAAAAGTAAAAACATGGCGACTTCGCTCGTAGCAAAGTACCGTAGCACTGTCGAATTCCGCTACGAATTTTTTTCTACAACCTTGCTACGAGCGGGCTTACCACGTAGCAGGCACTCATGAGTACAAGGAACCGTCTGTAGTTTCTACTCCTGTTCACACATTTCTTAGATTTCCTGTTCGCAAAAAGGTTTGTTATGTCTATCTAGATATACATTCTATATTGCGTACTAAGCAATTATATTTATTTATTTATTAGGGCATCCAACAAGATAAACGCCAATATACTAGTATAATAAACAATACAGAAAATACAAATTAACAGTTTATTGTCACGTGGGTTAGGTTGCCACGGCATGCAACTATAACTACACGGCGTGGACTATGATTTACTTAGATATAATTATAAATATTTAGATATTTATCAGGTGGAGTGACAATAGGCTTGTGTCCATAAAAAAATTAATTAGTCCGTCTTCTAGATTATACAAAAATAAAAGATACGTGTTTTTTTCATTTATAAATTAGACCAAAGATTACAAAGATATACCCCGTTAAAGTTTCGCGTGACGTCACGCCGTGCAGCATTTTGTCGCACGGCGTGACATCAAACACCCCCACTCCTAAATTTTGATGCTTTGTATCTTTGTTATTTTTCGTGTAAATGAAAAAAGGAAAAATACGTGTCCAATATATTTTTATAATCTAAAATACGGACTAAATATAATGTAAGTATTTTGACCTGATTGAATGTAAGTATTTGATTTTAACAAGGACGGCTGGTAAGTGCTGGATGCGAGAAGTTCGGGATCACTATCAGGAGGATAATGATGAAACAATTTTATTGATTTAATACTACCTATGCATAACAGAAACATTTTTATACAATTTAGGCGGTCGCTATAAGCGATAATTTCCAGACAAACATTAAGGTTAGGTCATTATTAAAAGAAGGGACCATTCACAATTTTTCTTTTACATACATATTTATGTATTAAACCTTAAGATTTCTTTTTTCTCTCAGTAAGAATTAAAATAATAATAATAATTAAATAATAATAACCCAAGACATGCCACGCTGGGCCACACAGCGCCACCTAGCCCCAAACTAAGCCGAAGCTTGTACTATGGGTACTAGACAACTGATAAACTTACTTATATACTTTTTTTTTGTAAATAAATACATATTATACATAGAAAACACCCAGACCAATACAAACAGACATGTTCATGCACACAAATGTTTGTACTGTGCGGGGATCGAACCCACAACCCTTGGCTCAGAAGGCAGAGGGCACTACCAAAGGAGCCACCGAGCTAATTAGCAATCATTTTAATTACACGTCGATATTAGATTACATGCAAAATAAATGATTATTTTTAAATTCGTTTAACCGCATAAAGTTTAACAGCAGCCACTCGATATTTCCATTCGGTATAACGGTACCGTTTCGAAGTATATTCCTGTCGTATTCAATCGATCGCTGAGCTATTGCGATTGTTGAAACTTTGTTGTGCTCTCGAGCGAGCGGCGACGCCTCGGGATAGTTGGGCGGCAGTACATAGGACAGGTAGTAAGTCTTGTAGTGACCAAATGAAGTGACAGTTATTAACTGATCCGTGTTTTTTTTTATAGTGGCTCGACATAATGGCTTCCCTACGCCTGATGGAAGGCGAAAGAGAGGCCCAAGTCGCTGTGACAACTGGCAAGTAACTGGTTAGTTACCTGTCAGTTGCCACTGCCATGCCGGCCCAACCCTAACCCCCCACGAGCTCCGGACACCCTACTCACCAGCAGAAACACGACTCGAAGGTCATTTGGCTGCGGTATTCTATAGGGTGGAGGTCCTTCCCCGGACGGGCAGCTCAATTCGAGCGAAGATTCGCTATGCCCTACCTCTCTTGGTGTTGCACCAACCATGGGATTTAAGGAAGATTCCTGTTTGAAAAATTATAAAACAAATGACACACGAAAAACAAAAGAATGTGCGAACAGACACATTTATTACTAGTTGTAAGTTGAAACAAAGTAAACAAATGACACTCGAAAAACATATCGGTCGTATACATGAATTAAGTTAATTAAAATCGAATGTGACGAATTTTAGTTCGTATATTCGAACACGGGGGGGACAAATGAGGGGGATTTATGGTGCAAAACGCGATCCGTTCAACGAAAGATCGTTTTCGATTTTGGTGGTACGGGCCCTGGTTCGTTATTCAGCCAGATGCACGTAGGTGAGGCTCGCTTGGAGCAAAAAGATGATAGGTCGCTTCCTTACATCCCGTTACCTCCCGTGAAGCAGTACCAGTGTTCACTGCTGCTGAACCAAACTGATAGTCATAAGTCTTTTCATTTGGCGTGTATATCTTCGTCGAAACGAATTGATAACGACTAATTGCAGGCTCCAGCAACGGATCACTTTGCCGAGCGTCCCCGAGTACTGACGATCAGTTAACTCTGAAAGTTGCCGACTAGTTTATCAATAAAACCATTTCCATTTATCCGTCTTACTTAAGTAACATTTTCTGCACTATACATAGATAGGACAGGTAGAGTAAAAGCCGTTTTCACAGTGAATACTTATTTATGAAAACTAACAACACTGTGCGTAAGGCATTTATAATGCCACCCGCCAATGAAGTGTTTTCAATGAATAGGTTAGAAAATATTTAAGTGACTGATTGCTTTTGAAGGTGTAGCTAAATACCACAGACCGATGACGGGCAGCAGCGTCACTGGAGCGAGGATTACGTGGCGATTATGGTATATCCTTCAGATGTCTGCCCAAAGTCGCGAGCAACTGGAGAGGCCTATGTCTAGCAGTGGACTGTAATAGGCAGATGATGATGATGATACTTAAAAGGCGGTCGGCATTGAAAATGTCTTACTTCGCATAGTATTCTTAATTTTCAAACACCACCCAGAGGTCATTTGGCTGCGATATTCTATAAGGTGAAGATTCGCTATGCCCTACCCCTCTTAACGTGGACATGCGTCTGTGTGTCTGCTTAAGCTGCCCTGTCCTGCACTGCCGTGCCCTGCTCTGCCCAGCGCTTAGCATCAAGACCTGTTAAGTATATCGTGTAGTGGGCGCAAGGTTGTGTCAGTGATAATATCATCATTATAAAGGTACCGCACATAATGAACATAGGTCTCTTCAGCTATTCGACACTTTAGGTAAACACCTGGAGGCTTTACCCATAAGCAAGCAAGCGGTTTGGTGATTGAAAATTAATGAGATATTTTTTAATTACAGATAAGTATTAAAAGTCGGGATGTAAGGGAGCGGCCTATCATCATTTCGCTCCAAGCCAACCTCACCTGCCCGTGGTGCATCCTGCCGAATAACAAACGAGGTGCTGGCAACCGACTGGTGGCGGTATAACCATCACAATTGACGGCGTAGCTAAATACCACAGACCGATGACGGGCAGCAGCGTCACCGGAGCGAGAAGATACGCCCTGCGATGGCCAACCCGCCTGCCCAGCTTGGCGATTATGGATATATCCTCTAGATGTTTGCCATGTGGCGAAGGCCTATGTCCAGCAGTGGACTGTGATAGGCTGATGATGATGATGATGATTAAAACTCGCATTTTAAATATTGGTAACAAACATATTGGTTGCAAACATGGTACAACAATAACAATAACAATAACAAAAGTTTATTTGCAAAAATACATAGTGATACAATAGATGGGCATAAAATGGTATCCAGTAGATAGTATTAGCCTGCTAGCAGGCGTGCAAATCTCATGGTAATTATATTAATACCTATATCTACACTTATTAAAATTTGAAGCATAATTATTGTAATTTGAAGCAAAACACATAAAACATAAAAGATAGTACCTCTGCTTAAGACTAATCATCCATGTATTCTTTTACACTATAAAAACATTTTTGTGAAAGCCACTTTGTGATGGCAGTTTTAAATAAATTATTTTCTAATGATTTAAGTGAATAAGGCAGTTTGTTGTATATAGCTATGGACATATTGTAAATATTTTTTTTATAAATGAACATATTACTCGGAGGTTTGTACAGCAAGTGATTATATTTAGGCCGTAATGGTCTTGTAGATACATCAGAGTACTTTTTATAAAATGATGGATGTTGTTTGACAAACCAGCATACCTTCCGTATGTACAGGCAGGGTAAAGGAAGAATGTTAAACTTTTGAAATAATGGCCTGCAACTGTCTAAAAATTTCGCTCCACTGACAGCCCTAATACATTTTTTTTGTAGTTTAAATGCTCTATCTACCTCAACGGAGTTGCCCCATATTATTAAGCCGTAACTAAGGACCGAGGATACGTATCCGTGGTAGGCTGTTAAAGCAGCTTCTGAAGAAATTGTTTGCCTTAACCTCTTCAGGGCATATACATAGCGGTCAAGTTTGCCGCAGATGGTGTCGATATGACCCTTCCAATTCAGGTGCTCGTCAACATTCAGACCTAAGAATTTAAATGCCTTAACATTTTCAATGATGGTCTGATTGTGTTTTACTTGTATTTTTGATTCGACGGTATTGTATGAACGGTATGCCATAACTTTTGTCTTAGTTAGGTTTATTTTTAAGTCATTACATTGAAGCCATTCTATTACTGCTGAAAGAGTTCTATTTACTGTACATTCTAGTGGTTCATCATTATTCTGCTTTATAATTAGGGTTGTGTCGTCGGCAAATAGTATTGAACGGTGAGTTATGATATTTGGTAAATCGTTTATATAAATTAGAAAAAGAAGAGGAGCTAGAATGCTACCTTGGGGTACGCCTGTATTATTGACCATTGTGGATGACCTAAAATGTTTTTTTTCTAAGCTGTTCCTGTTAGAATTGGGGTTGATTTGTGAGATTTCTACGAATTGTAAACGATCTTTCAGATAATTTTGTATCCAGTTATTAGCATTGCCTCTGATTCCATATTTATCTAGCTTATGAAGTAGAATCTGATGATTAACAAAGTCGAAGGCTTTTGTCATATCTAAGAAAACAGATATGATCGGAGTTTTGTTGTTGATGCTATCTGTTATATAATTAATTAAATCGAAGCAAGCTAGTGCGGTAGAGCTTCCCTTCCGGAAACCATGTTGATGCGAATTTAAAATTTTAAACTTTGTAAGGAAATCATTCATTCTGGTATACATGGCCTTATCTAAAACTTTTGATAAAATTGGGATAATAGTTATTGGTCTATAGTTATCCGGATCTGATCTGTCCCCTTTCTTAAAAAGTGGCTTCACAATGGATATCTTCAATTGGTCTGGGAATTGTCCTTGTTCGAATGATAAATTTATAATATGAGATAACGGAAGGGATAAATAGACTGCACATGTTTTTATGATTTTGGTAATTATTCCATCGTGACCACTGGATTTCCTATTATTTAGGGACATTAAAATGTTGTATGTTTCTGAAGTAGTTACCGGAGTCAAGTACATTGTGCGTGAATTGTGAATGATAGTTTTATTTATATTATTAGTTTTATAGGTTTGTTTGCATGAAGTTGAATTAATAAAATGATTATTAAGGATGTTACAAATTTTTAGTGGATCCGAATATGTTTCGTTGTTTGTTTTTATAATGTTTATATCGTTGAGATGACAGTTGTTTGATATAGTTGAAGAAATAGCATTCCATATAGCTTTTGGATTATTTCCGTTTTGTTGTATATACTTTTTATTTTTTATTTTTTGTGCGTTTAGTATGCATTTCTTTAATATGTTATTGTATTTTTTATATTTCTTATGTGATTCGTTTTTATTGTCCTTCTTGTTACGTAAATGGTTGCAGAATTCGAGATATAATTTACGTTTTATACGACAAGATTTCTTGGTAGATAGTATAAGAAAAATTATCTTAATCTCCATAAATTGGAGAGTAATTTCTCAGTTCCCATCGGGCGCGATCCAAAATCTTTTTAAGTATGAAAAAAAAATCTTTTCCCATTCTCGAAACATTTCAACTTATCAAGTGCCGAAACCTTTTCCCTTCGAACCGAAACAGCGCCAATCATCATTAGGGTCCGTCCCTGTCGATTTTTTACCCCATCCCCTCCCTAATTACAATTTAACACTTTACCATTTTCCGAGCGGATGCAAAGAGGAAAGTTTGCTTAGAAACGTTTTTATATTTTATGGTACAGGACCGATATGAAGACGTGCCTCATTATCAACGGTAAAGTTAAATTACGGAGCAAATCATCATTATCATCATTATCAGCCTATTGTAGTCCACTGCTGGACATAGGCCTGTCCAGTTGTTCGCCACTTAGGGCAAACATCTGGAGGATATCAGCCATCAGACCAGTCACCATAATTCTTACCCATTTGCTTGCCCTGCTCCCAGTATCTCAGGTTGGCGCAATATGTTTTCTTCTACCATTTATTTATGACTGGCTCGGTGGCTTAATTGGTAGTGACCCCTGCCTTCTGAAACAAGGGTCGATTCCCACCCGGGACAACCATTTGTGTGATGAACACTTATGTTTGTTCCGTGTCTGGGTGTTATGTTTGTATTTAAGTATTTATTTGTGGTACCTTCGTTGTTCTGATACCCATAACACAAGTGCTTAAGCTACTTAATTTGGGATTAGAGCAATGTATGTGATGTTGTCTGTTGTCTGTCTGTCTGTCTGATTTATGCCTATTAACCGTCATAGTCCCATTCATTCCTCTCAGTTATATAACCCTTGACTTACTTACCTGAATCCACACAATTCGCAATGATTCCTCCCGACTTGGTTAAGCCATCTCTCCAAGCAGCTAAGATGCACGTTCGCTAGAGAGCCCTTGCAGTTACACGGTGATATCAACCTGTAACACAAATATAGGTTTTATTAGACCAAGATTTAGTTGACTGGGTAGCTAAATCTAGAAACATAGGTATTTAAATAAGTAAATACTTATACTCATAACTTACAGCTATAATATTTATTGAAACAGTTTGCACGACTTTGCCCCTCTCGTCAGAAATCCACACTCCCTCTACCTGAAGATTGTCTGGAAGAGATCGCTTACTAGCGATAAGACCGCCTACATGGTGGTACACCACAAGATGTCTGTATCACCTTTTCTTAGAATATCTATCACATACATTGCTTCTATCTCAAGTGGCTTAAGCACCTGTGTTATGGGTATCGGCACAACGAAGGTACGACAAATATAATGTATATTTATATACAAATATAACACCCAGACACAAATGTTGATCACACGAACGTTTGTCTCGAGTGGGAATTGAACCCACGAGTCTTGGTTCAGAAGGCAGGGGTCACTCCCAATAGAGCCAGTCAACTTGACTATCAACTTGATTATCTACATAATAATAATAGTTTTCTGGCACGCCCAACGGTAAGTATCAATGTTGTATTAGATAGATTCTGGCCAAAAGATTATTGCGACATGATGCCTACCTTTCCCTTCCTCTAGTCATGCAGATCCTGCAAACATTAGAACCAATACTGGAAAGCGAATCTCTCTGAGCTAACCCTAAATCAGACCGCTCTGACAAATTTCCCGACGTTTTCTTCTTCTCCGAACTGACTTTTGATACTTTGTCCTCGATACCGGTAGAAGTCACAAGCACTTCATTCGTCTTATCACTATCTGTGCTCGTATTCGGTATTTCTGGCAGTACGTCTCTTGTAATAGCCGGTGCTGCCTGAACATTTTGCATTTCACCCAAAATAATCCCACTATGAGTCTCTTTATTGATCTTAAAGCATGAAGCCATGAACTTCTTTAAATCAACGAACGTCGTTGGCTCTGCATCTTCTTTGTCATCCTTATCAAGAATAGGGATCTTCAACTCGCTGGTTTTAATAATTTGATTGGTTGAACTAATGTTAAGAGACTTAAGTGCATTCGCTACATCTTTGCTAGTAATTATATGCCTTAAATTGTGTTCCGATTTAGACAGACCGGTTTTGGACTGGAAATTGATTTTGATTTCTGGAATAGCTCCCGGTAGTATAGTGCTGGGTCCTGCATCGTTTTGATTGGTCGTTATAATGATTTTCACGTTTGTATCGACTTTGGTTTCTTCTATTGTTAGTTCTTCGGCATCTTCTTTATCGGGTTTATCTTTGCTATCCATCAAAAGTTACGTGCCATATCTACGTATGAATTGCAAACATTAAAATAATAAATCTTGAAGTATTGATGTAGTTTTGACAAAAACTTTTGATGTTTCAATTGACATAGGTGACAATTTTAGGTTGATGACATTGGTTGTAAAGAAATGAGGTTGTACTATGAAGGAGCAGTAAAAGGTACAGGATTGGGGGCCCATTTTTTGAACCTACTACAAAGTAGTTGAAACCGTTATGATTAAAAATCTCGAGCCCTCAGTCCCCTACTATTTTAAAGATATTCTAAACATAGTACTCAATTGACGTCCAGTTTGGTTCATGTTATATGGTAGCGGAAGTTGCCGATGCACTGGTTGTTGGTTCGTTATACCGCCAACAGTCGGTTGCAAGGGCATCGTTTGTTATGCAACAGAATGCACCACGGGTATGTTAGGGTGATGAATAAAAATGAAGGTTACCTTAAATCTCCATAGTATATACTACCACACCAAAGGCGTTATTCCATTATACCCTAGAGTGAACACAAAGGGTCGATATAAACCTCTCAGGGACTAGACAAATTCGCTAAACAGAAGCGGGTTGTCAAAATTATTCCAGATTTTCTTTGGAAGCCGAATGTTCAAACAGTTTTGCCGGGCTTTCAAGATTTAAATAAACCTAATCTACAGAAACTGTAGAAAGGATTTTCAGTTAAATTCAGGTGGTTGAGATTATTCTGTGGAGATTATTACAGTTAAGTTTGGGAGGTCTAGGCATAGTGGTTAAACAATTTGCGGTGGACTTAAATGCTAAAGTACCTTTGAATTGTGGACTTAGAATTACTCGTGCTCCTGTATTATTTATGCACTTTGTTTTGTGTGAGTTTGCATACGAAATGTCCTAGATTACGGGAAGGTTTTCGTTAATTAAGTTAACATTAACTCATGTACTTATTACTTCCATGCATTAACTAACGAAAATTAGGTTAAGTGTCTCAGTTGAATTTGAGAAAGAATAATGTTCTTATGAATATAAATTTGCTAGGTATTTACTAAAAAATAGTAATTCTTTACAAAAAATAGTTTTAAAGTAAGTTTATCAGTGGTCTAGCAACCATAGTAAGCCAGTTTGGCTTAGTTTGCGACTAGATGGCGATGTGTGGCTCGTCGTTGCAAGTCTTGGGGTATTTAATATTTATTTGGCAGATTTTATAACTGTTACTAATTCATATAAAGTAAGCTTTTACAACAGAGATTTAGCTGTACAACTAATTACAGCCGAGATTCAGCCGTAAACGACAATGTTGCGACGTGAAACGCTTCAGGCAAGCGAGAATCGACTCATATGAGTGGGATTTTCTTATTTTTAAATTACGATCGGTTTTGAAATGAGTTCATCCAACAGTTGACAGAGAACCAAGGTCCAGTCCATATCTCCCCCATGACAATAGGCTATTATGGTTAAAAATTATAATTAGTCCGTCTTTTAGCTTATTCAAAAATAATAGACACGTATTTTTTTATTTGTAAATTAGACTAAAAATTACAAACTTATAGCCAGTTGAAATTACGCGTGACGTCACTCTGTGAGGCATTTTTACGGGAGCGTGTGACGTCAAAGACTCCCACTCCTAACTTTTGACGCCTTATATCTTTTATATTGTTTATTTGAATGAAAAAAGGAAAAATACGTGTGTCTATTATTTTTGAATAAGCTAAAAGACGGACTATTTACAATTTTTAGCCACAATTGCCTATTGTTATTAGGGGAAACCTATTCTATCAGTGGACGTTTGCAGGGTGACAATAAAAAATCAAATTTTCCAAATAGTCACAGGTTTTTCATTATACCAAGTAGGTAACCCGTTTGCCTCCTTTGTCATAAAAAGGAAACAACTCAGAAAATCAACAATTTAGCCGAAACGGAACCCAAATACTGCATAGCAGTTAACATCAAACTTTTAACGTTATTTCCGTTAATGTGTCGTTATTAACGCAGCGTTACGATTTCGCTCGCAATTCGAAATGCAACTTTATAATTTTATGTTTGGCGTTAAATTAAACAAGTATTTCGATTAATGAGAGTTATTGGGGACGGCTGTAAATTTATTGAAAACTTAGTTGCTGTATTATGTGAGTCAAACTAATTTGGTAGTGTTACTGAGTTATTTTATAGGTTATGTGTTTTCGTGTTTCAATTTAAAGTTTCAACTACACTTAGAAAGGAATGTATCAAGAATAGAACGGTTTGCTAAAAGCGTGTCTCAATCTTGTTAAAGAAACCAAAATTTATGTGAAGAAAATTAGTTTTGCATATAGATTTAGATACGATTTTTGCATATAATATATATATATATATATTCATAACGACTTTGGTTCTGTGGTGGTGGACGCTGCCTTCACAAAGGTCGCGGGTTCGATTCCGCACAGTACAAACAATTAGGTGCATGAACACGTCACGTAGGCATGATATGTATTTATTTACAAAAAAAAGTATCTAAGTAAGTTTATCAGTTGCCTAATACTCATGGTACAAGCTTCGGCTTACTTTGGGACTAGATGGCGCTGTGCTCTTCGGCTATTGGAGGGTTAGTGGTTTTTTCATGGAAATACCATTTCCAGCCATTTTGTCAACCCTAGTAGGTACTAGGTAGTATAAAAAGACATACATACATAATAGTTGATATATCTCCCCCCAATAAATTAATACAAGTACCTAGTCCCTATGGGGTCGTAGTATAACCGATGTCATTGCAAATGGCCACTGCGCCCATTTAACATCTTAGTTACAGCTACAGTAATAAATTAATTAATTAGACTACCCATTTGACTGGCTCGATGGCTCATTTGGTAGTGACATCTACCCCGTGATCTGCCCTCTCAGCCAAGGGTCGTTGGTTCGATTCCCGCACTGTAACAAACATTTGTGTTCATGAACATGTCTGTTTGTATTGGTCTGGGTGTTTTCTATGTATATATGTATTTATTTACAAAAACAAAATTCGGCTGCGCAATTTCAAAACCTAGTAAGGGACATGACACAAAATGTTCAGGAGAGCGAAAAAACGTCTCCGCTACTTTGAGAGCGTGCCGTAACTAAACTATGCAACTTACGTTGACGATAGTTAGCTTGAAATGTGTGGCATATCCTTGGCTTTCAAATAAATATAATATCCAGCATTAATACTTAATAGTACACGTTAGAAAGCACTTACTAATGATTAATTTGTTTTTTACGAGTAAATGATGACCAAAAAACCATTTTAAAACCTAGTAAAGGCACTTGCTAGGTTTTGTTCTGGTTTTGATGAGCTACAAATTTTCAATATGACAAGTTATAAACCTAGTAAGTCAGCAAAAAAATTTAAAATACAAGTTAATTAACGGAAAAACATAATTTAAATGAGATACTCGTATTATAGGAAATCTCAACAAACATGAAACATTTAAATTTATACTTATAATAAATCTGTAGAGAGGTCAATTCTGTACATGAAATATTTTTTCAAAATAACTATCAGGGGGTGATCAGTGATCGATACTGAAGCCAAAAATGCAATCAGTAAAATTTTTGTCTGTCTGTATGTTCGTTATAGAAGAAAAACTACTGAACGGATTTTAACGAAACTTAGTACGAATATTCTTCATACTCTTGGGCAGGTTATAGTATACTTTTCATTACGCTACAATCAATAGGAGCCGAGCAGTGACGAGAAGTGTGTGGGAAACAGGAGAAATTTTTATCTGCATGTTTGATCTCGCATCACGCGAAAACTAATGCATGGAACTAAATGCGGTTTTAATTAATGTATTGCTAGAAGTCTAATTTAAAATTTGAAACCCAATATCCACGCCTGCAACGCCGCCGGCACAGCTAGTTACCTAATAAAAGTATTAGGTAAGTCAAGCGTGGGGTACGATGCTGGGAAACCTCCTCGAGTGGCAGCCTGCTACCAGTCCCTTTTGATCTTCATGGATCCGAAGGGAATGGTAGGGGCGGTCCTGGTCTACCCTGGGCAACGGCGGGTGGTAATATCTTAAGACATTGCTACCCGACGGCAAATTCCTGGCTCCGTGAGGGGAAGGGTGTTTTTCGCGCTCACTCTTTCGTCTCGGTTTGCCGCGTTTGGCGGCGTTGTATGGCGGGCTGAGTCCGCGGCTGCATACCTTTGCAGCATTCTTGAGGTGATATGGTCCTGGCAACCAATTGGGACGGTAAGGCTGTTTGTGGTGAGCATTGAGCTCGTGGTCTGGCGGTGTAGCACCGCGGCGCGGCGGGTCTGCCGGCCACGATTACGTGGTCGGCGGACAGACTTCGGTCAACCGTCGGGCAGCCTGTTACCCCTGCCGTGTTATCGGCAGGGGCCAGGGGGCTGGTCCTAACCCGGCCGACCCGAGTGGAGACAACCACAGTAAAAAACCACCCCGCGCGGCGGGTCAGTCGACTGCGAATATCGTAGTCGACGGACAGACTCCGGTCACCGTCGGGCAACCTGTTTCCCTTGCCGTGTTCTCGGCAGGGACCAGGGGGCTTGCCTTGACCGGCCGGCCCAAGAGGAGAAAACCTCAATAAAAAACCCCAATCCCACCGCTGTGGATGCTCGTGGCAGGTGGGGCCCCTATTAGGGGGTCGTCGGCTGGGTTAAGGTCGGCGGAGCGGCTCAGCCCACGGGGAACGCCCGCCCCCCGTGGCCGTAATAGGGTTACCCGGGTACAGGGGTCTCTGCCCGGGTGGACCGTCTTTCCCCCATAATCGTGGGACGCATATGGAGAATATTAACTTAAAAAATATCGTTTCAAATATTGATGTCGAGGAAGAGGAAAACGTAGTCGTGGCAGATTTGTCTGGTAAGGGAGCGACTTTGGATGCTGAGGTTGTGGGAGCATCCCTGGAGGTGCCGGATGGCGCGCTTGAGAGAAGCCGCGCGCTACCTGCAGCTTCTGTTGTATTGGCAAGGTCGGTATTTTTCCGGCGGCCAGCCGATGTAGAGTCTGAGTGTGAGTCAGACACGCTAACAATTTGTTCAGGCGAGAGTTCTGCATCTCGCACGGGCTTCTTAAAGAGAAAAAGAAGCACTCCGGATAGTGCCCGAAGCTCGGCCTCAGATTCTCCGGCCTCTAAGGGTAAGGGGAAGAAGAAGAAGGCGAAGAAGGAACGAAGCCGCCCGCCAACCACGGACGGCGACGCTGACCTTGCTGCGGCCGAAAAGGGGCTGATTGCTGCAAAGCGCGGGCAGCTTCAGCTAACATTGGGGCAGAAGGAAAGGGAGCGTAACGCAAAGGTGCGTACCGCCAAGACCAAGGCCGCCTACGGCGTTCCGTTGCCCACTGGACTTGAGTCCAGGACAGTGGTTGACCTACAGTCGCTCCTAACGGAACAAGTAGATCAGGCGGAATCCCTGGTATCCAAATGTGGGAACTTGAAGGGAACCATCAAAGGAGGCCTAAATGACACCCACAAAAACATAAGGGAGGTCATCATGGAGCTGTCATTGCGCTCCAACACGGACGAGACCAAGGCCCTACAGGCGACCTGCAACCGGCTTCAGGCCGAGAACGACCAGTTGCGGGCTGATGTAGCGGCCATTCGTAAGGAGATGGCCGATCACAAAGCGGAATGCAGGGCCTGGGGCAGCACATCTAGCCCTCGCCCTAGTACATCGTCGGGACCCGAGGTAAGTGAGACCTTTAATGTCCAGCAGGTCTCAAAGGATCTCGAGGCTATAGTCCAAAGAGCTTTGGTTAAGGAGAGACTGTTTATCAGGACGATTATCGAAGGGGTGGAAGCGCGGCTTCCCCCCCCTAAGGAAGTTCCCCGTCCGCCACTGGCCGCAGATAGGAAGAATAAGGAAGCAGTCGTGGTGATTGAGCGGCTTCCGGAGGCCTTTAAAGTTCCGGAACTGCCCCAACCACATAGGGCTAAGAAAACACCCAAGCCCAAGAGAGCCCCTGACGTCTCGGCTTCAACTCCCGGCTCATCCCGGGAGACTGCTCCTGCTGCTATACCTCTTCCTAGCGAAGAGGAGCCAGCACTGCAGGAAAACCTACTGCTGCCATCAACCACGCCGGTCAATGACGGGTGGACGGCGGTAGCAAAAAAGAAAAGAAAGCAGCCCCCGACGCCCCAGAATACTTCACGGGGCCCGGCAGCTACTACAAATAAGCCCGGCAAGTCCAAAGCCGCCGCAAAGCCAGCGACTGCCGCAAAACCAGCTGCGGCAACCAAGCCAGCGGCTGCCAAGAAAAAGGCACCTGCTAAGAAGAACATGCTCGTTCCCCCCAAAACCGCCGCGGTCGTTGTGACTTTGACCGCAGAAGCTGTGGAGAGGGGGGAAACATACGAGTCGGTGTTACGAAAGGCCCGGGCGCATTTTGATGTGGCCCAACTAGGCATCGGTGCTGCCAGAGTTCGGCAAACCCAGACTGGGGCCAGGAAATTTGAGTTTCCGGGCGCTCAGAGTGCCGAATTTGCTGACAAGTTTGCCGCCAAGATGCAGGAAGCGGTGTCCGACGTGGCCAAAATATCAAGGCCGCAGAAGTGCCTAGACCTTCTGATATCGGAGCTGGATGACTCCGTGGAGAAGGCTGAGGTCCTCGCAAAGATCGTTGCGGTGGGAGGTTGCAGCGAGGACTCGGTCCGGGCAGGCGAGATTCGCCCTGGTCGTGGTGGTATGGGCACGTTACGTGTTCTGTGTCCCATCCCCGCGGCCAAAAAGATTTTGGACGGCGGTAGACTGCTCGTTGGCTTTTCATCAGCGGCGGTCAAAGCATTGGAGGCCCGCCCCCTCCGATGCTTTAAGTGCTACGGGCTCGGGCACACCCGGCCCATGTGCCCGTCAACAGCAGAGCGCACTAACGCCTGCTTTAAGTGCGGAAAGGACGGCCACAAAATCGCCACATGCACCGCCAAGCTTCGTTGTGCGGTGTGTGCAGATAGTGGGCGGAAGGCAGACCACGTCATGTGCGGGAGGAGCTGTGCCCCCCCGGCTAAGAAGGGCAAGCTACCGGTTAAGACTCGACCGGCCAGCACGAGCTCTGCTGCTGTGGCTCCAGCGGAGACAGAGGGTGCGATGTCCGAATAATGGCCTTAGTCGGACATTGCACCTTCTTGCAGACGAACGCAAACCACTGCCGCTCGGCCCAGGACCTGCTCTTTCAGTCCGTGGCCGAGTGGGCGGTGGATGTCGTGGTGGTTGCCGAGCCCTATTTCATCCCCGATAGCTGGATTGGGGATGAGGATGGGCTGGTCGCCGTGTTCCGACGGGGATCTTCCTCTTCCCCTCCTCTTGTCTGTCTCGAGAAGGGGAATGGCTTTGTCGTGGCGGAGTGGGGGGAATTGGTCATCATGGGGGTCTATTTCTCCCCAAACCGCCCCCTATGGGAGTACGAGCGATTTCTCGCCCAACTCTCCGCCATTCTGCTACGTCTTGTTTCCCGCCAGGTCTTGGTCGCTGGCGATTTTAACGCCAAGTCGGTGGCCTGGGGCAACGCGGCCGCCGCTTGTAATAGGCGTGGCCAAGTGACCGAGGCCTGGGCAGTGTCGTCAGGGCTGGTCCTCCTCAACCGAGGGCACTCCTATACGTGCATGCGACAGCAGGGTGGGTCTGTGGTGGACATTTCGTTCGCCACCCCTGCTCTTGCCGCACATGTAAGGAACTGGAGAGTTGATACTACGGAAACCCTTTCCGACCACCGCTACATACGGTGGGAGATCTCCACCCAGGCTGATAGGCTGCCCCAGACCGCTTCGCAAAGGGCTTCGTTCCCTAGGTGGTCGATTTCGCACCTGGACCGAGGGGTTGCTAGGGAGGCCGCGTTCGCCCAGGACTGGTTCGCGCCTCCTTCCCTCGGGCCCGATGTGGACTCGGCCGCATCTGTCTTGCGATCCGCCTTGACCGAGGTGTGCAACGCCAGTATGCCTCGGTCCAAACGGCCGTCCCCGCGGAGGGCCGTTTATTGGTGGAGCGAGGAGATAGCGGAGCTCAGAACGGCCTGCCTCCGGGCCCGGCGCCTTTTCCAGCGCTGTCGACGTCGCCGTCAGAACAGGACGCCTGGTGATGAGGACCGCCTATATGCCTCCTACGTAGAGGCTAGGAGGGTCCTCAAAACTACTATCGGAGAGGCAAAGGACAGGGGACGGCGCGAGATGCTCGAGAGCCTCGATAATGATCCGTGGGGGAGACCGTACAGGGCGGCGCGTAACCAACTGCGCCCCATTGGTCCCCCACTGACGGAGACTCTCGAACCCGGTCTGCTAGGGGAAGTGGTCCGGGCCCTGTTCCCGGCCCGGTCAAGCACCTTCTCCCCACCGACAATGTGTCCTCCCAGGGCAGTCTTTCCAGAGACCATTCCTCCAATTTCATCGGAGGAACTTAGCTCGGCGGCATCCTGTCTCCGTGCTAAGAAGACTGCTCCTGGTCCCGACGGCGTCCCTGCCCGAGTGGTGGCTCTGGCCATTCCTCAAATGGAGGACAGGTTTCGGGACCTTTTCGACCAGTGTTTTGCGGTCGGAAAGTTCCCGAAACCTTGGAAGGAGGGCCAATTGTGCCTCCTAAGAAAAGAGGGGCGTCCGGTCGACTCCCCATCGGCCTACCGGCCTATCGTCCTCCTGGATGAGGCCGGGAAGCTCTTTGAACGGGTCGTGGCGGGCCGCATCAATGAACACCTGCAGGGAGTCGGACCGGACTTATCGGACCGACAGTTCGGCTTCAGGAGGGGGCGATCTACTATAGATGCCCTCTCCCAACTGAAAGAGACTGTGAGGGAAGCGAAACAGCGGGGGAAAGGTGTGTTGGCGGTATCTTTCGATATAGCCAACGCATTTAACACGATCCCCCACGCCACTATCCTGGAGGCCCTGCATTTCTTTGGCATCCCCGCCTACCTGCGGTACCTCCTGGCGGACTACCTGACTGATCGATCGGTGGTCTACTTTGATCGGAGTGGAGTTCTGCGTCGGCATGTCGTTGAGTCCGGTGTTCCACAGGGGTCTGTCCTGGGCCCCCTGCTGTGGAACATCGGATTCGACTGGGTTTTACGTGATGTCCTCCTCCTGGATACGAGTGTCATCTGCTATGCGGATGACACTCTACTCACGGCCCGGGGGAAAGACTATAATGAAGCGGCACGTCGAGCTTCAGCTGCAGGGTCCCTTTTGGTCCAGCGCATCCTTCGTTTGGGTTTACGGGTGGCGCTGGAGAAGACCGAGGCCATTTACTTTCATGGACCTCGGCAGCGCCGCCCTGCCGACGCTCATATAACTGTCCAGGGCATTAGGATCGACGTGGGGACCCTGTTAAAATACCTGGGTCTCCTATTGGATGCGCGGTGGCAATTTGGCCCTCATTTCAAAGGGTTGTCATCGCGCCTCCTCAAAGCCGCGGGCGCATTGTCCCGGCTTCTCCCGAATATTGGGGGGCCCAAGACTGGCTGCCGGCGTTTGTACGCCGGCATTATTCGGAGTATGGCGCTCTACGGAGCGCCAATATGGGCGGACGTCGTTAGCCGGACGGAGAACGCGCGGAACCTGCGGCGGCCCCAGAGGGCAATCGCCCAAAGGGTCGCTCGGGCCTACCGCACCGTCAGCTTTGACGCATCTTGCGCCCTGGCTGGGACACCACCTTGGGGGCTGGAAGCCCAGGTGCTGGCCAGGGTGTATCAGTGGACGACAGCGGAGAGGGCGCGCGGGGAGCGCCCTGCGCCCGCCGAGAGGGGCGCAATCAGGCAGGAGGCTCAGGAGGACTTAGTCCTTCTGTGGAAGGAGAGCCTCGCCTCCGCAGTGTACGGCAGAGTCCTTTTGGATGCCGTGGTGCCGATTTTTGAGGACTGGCTGGACCGGCCTGACGGTTTCCTTACTTTCCGCCTTGTGCAGGTATTGTCCGGACATGGTTGTTTCGGGCAATATCTGCACAGGATCGGGAGGGAGGAATCCGCGATGTGTCACGAGTGTGGGGCTGACCGCGACTCGGCCGATCACACTTTGGTCGAGTGCTCTGCATGGGCCGCGCAGCGTGCCGTTCTGGCCGGCACTATAGGGCCCGTTGTCTCGCTCCCCGCGGTCGTCTCGGCCATGGTGGGGAGCCGCCCAGCGTGGGTAGCCGTGTCCTCCTTCTGCGAGACTGTCATGTCCCGGAAGGAGGCCGCGGAGCGAGAGCGGGAGGATGACCCTTCCGCTCCTGCGCTCCGTCGTTCTAGAGGTGGCCGGACTAGGCGAGTTTATCGCCAATTCTTGCCGCCTGACGGGGTCCAGCCGGTAGGTGGTGCGGGGGCACCGCCGCCAGCATTGGGCTCACCCTTCGGACCACTCCCATGACTCCCCCCTAAAGGGGGGAGCCAGTTGGGGCCTGTCATGACCAGGCCACGTCGGTGATGTCTTGGTGTACATACTAATAGGACCCTCGACACCACCTTTAAGGCGCATGACGAAGGGGCCGGGGTTTTTAGTGGGTATTTCCTGCCTCACTTCCATCTTCGAGGCGGGATGAGTCCCACATACCCCGCTGCTCCCCCAAGCAGCGGGAATGCATAAATGCATTTTCCCCGGCAAAAAAAAAAAAAAAAAAAAAAAAAAGGTAAGTCAAGCGTTTCATGTTTTCTGGTAAGGAAAAATTTGATTTCATCAACACAATGTTAGATCAAAGCTTTTTTGTACTTATCGAAGGATATTATTGTTCTTTAGGGCACTAAAAATTAATCTCGACCTATAAAATTGTCTTCGAGACATTATAATCAGCAGTAATTTAAGTTGAACCACACAATGCAGCGCACACGCTCGCTATCTATGAGTTACTAAAACGTAGGCGCCTAATTCAGTTTGAATTGACAATTTCAAAACATAGTAAGGCACAATGACAATTTCAAAACCTAGTAAGGGACAGTCCCTTACTAGGTTTTAAAGTTGTCGTTGTGCCTTGCTAGGTTTTGAAATGGTTTTTTCAGCCGGTTTTGGTCACTGAAAACCAGATCAGTGGACATGCTAGGTAGGTATTTTCGTTTCTAAACCTAAAATTAAGAATCTGAATATGCAAATTCGTGCGTAATCACATTATAAACAGCACTCAGCAAAAACCCGATTTTTTCAAAAAATGTCCCTTACTAGGTTTTAAAATTGCACAGCCGAATTATCTAAGTAGGTTTATCAGTTGACTAGTACCCATATTACATGTAGGCGCTGTGTGGCCCAGCGTGGCATGTCTTATAAAAAAATATATTGGGGGCGTAGTGGTTAAGGCACCATTTCTAATCCCATCATCATCATCCTATCGCAGTCCACGGCTGGACATAGGCGTCTCCAGTTGTTCGCCACTTTGTTCAAAACCTCTGGAGACCTTAGCGCCTGTTCATACTAGCGTTTATTTTCGTTCACACTAGCGGTTGATCCGCCCGGCGGCTACCGCAAATCGACCGCCGATCAACCGCAAAACGGCCGAGGTGTTCACACTAGCGGTCGCGGTTTTGCGGTTCGGCAGCTGGTAGTGTTGTAGATCGATGGTCGGCTATAGATAATAGTTGATTCTTTAGTGAGAATAAATCGATTCAAGTACCAAATGATTTTACAATCTAAACATCGATAATCGCTTTAAAGATAATTTATGTATGACTTTAATAACTCTGTTTTTGGGAATAGGATACACGATTGTTTACTGTTCTATATTACTTTCTGGTCACCTTAAGAAGAAGTACAATTTAACTTATTTGAGAGCCATGAGTACTAAATTGATTGCAAATGAGAAGTTTATTGACGTCTACAAACTTCAAATATTATTACAAAAGTTAAGTTTTGATTAAATCATAATATTATCGTATTTTTATCTATAATAACATCTTCACTTAAGAAATAAATTTCATAAACTCACATTTAATACAGTTGTCACAATTGTCTTAAGCGAACAGCAAATAATTAACGATTCCTAGTGATCGTTTAACTTTCTGGTGACCCATGCTGTGATTACAATTTGTACTCTTCACATATCGATTAATCATTATGATCCATTAACGTAACGATTAAATTGTAACAACACTAAAAATAAAACAATTACGTATCTACTAACAGAACGTAACCATTTTTGAAGCGCGTTGCGAAAATAAAGAATTATTGTATTTACTTACTTCATACTAAAATTATGATGTATTCTACTACCTGTTTTTACGGTAGATCTAATGGGAGTTTTTGTTCCCACAATACTTAAAGAAATTCTTATCAAATATTACAATGCTTCTTGTATAGGAATTGAATAATTTAAACTTCCTATGTGATTATGCACTCCTGGTACTTTCAATTGGAGAAGTACACATCAGTCATGCCGGTGCCATCGTCGACGTGCACACAAACAAATCTCCCAGGGTAGATAACGGTTCAATTGGGGGTTTTCGCTAACAAACAAGTTTATGAGGACACAATAAAAGATGAGTAATAAGAAACACAGCTTGAATATGGATATCGCACTTGATGAAGCTGCTCAAGTGAGGGCACTGCTTCAATCGGGTTCAATTCAACTGAACTCAAACCGTTTTTCGATTTGAAAAGTTTTGCTAGCGGTTCCTGGAGACCGGTGGCTACATTTATAGACAAGGATCAGGTAGATTTCGCTGCAACTCGGACAGACACGACTGCTTTCTTGTTTCTACTTTCAATTAAAGTTAAAAGCATTTTTTTGAAAGTTTCAGTTACACCTGGAAAGCCTATTTACTGCCGTGGAAATCACAACAGGCGTTAACCAAAATCTCTATGTGGTTTGAATCCTCAGGGAAGTAGGAACGAGATTTTGCAACATGTTCTACCGGAACCGATGGCAGTTTACGGCGCTTTTTTTTAGAATAGAATAGAATCATTTATTTCAACAATTAATGTCATATAGTTACATGTCATAAATCCATCCAAATTATTATATTATTACATTACATTATCATCAAAATATTACATTATAAATTAAATTATTATTAAATTAAATTAGATCATTATTCAATTTACATTTAGTCCTCATTATTTGTTCATTAGTCAGTACCTGAACCATCGAACAACGGTTCATGTACTGACAGTCAAACCTTGCCGAGAGCGTAGTAAGGATAGTGTTAGGGCTGCCCCGCGTCCTGCGCACGAGAGAGGCGCACCGCTTCCGCAGCGTCGTAAAGAAACAATCGACGCGCCACTCAGCAAACATCCCCGAGGCACTGCAGTACCGAGGCAGCCCCATCAGTATCCTGAACGCATTATTATACTGTACGCGAAGGGCGCTGAACTGCTTCTGCGTACACGACAGCCACAGGCTACAAGTGTAAAACGACGTGCAAAATGCTCTAAAAAGGGTCACCTTGACGCCGTCCGAACAACGAGCAAACCTGCGAGCGATCATATTGGCCCTCACAGACAACGCCCTCCGCTCCCTTTCCACGTCTGCATCATCCTTCAAGTCAGAGGTAATCAAATGCCCAAGATATTTGAATTGTTTGACACTATTAAGTAACATGCCGTTCAGTCGAATGGGCGGTATGGTATCAGGACATTTCCCTCCGGCTCGAAAGACCATCCATTCGCTCTTTTTCGCATTGTACAATAAACCATGGTCAAGTGCATAAGCTTCACAGATACCCACCAGTTTTCTCAGTCCGCATATTGAGGCGCTCAGCAGCACCATGTCGTCAGCATAACTGATGTTGTTAATGCAAACTCCATCAATATGACAACCAACACGCGTGCTGCTGAGCTCCTCAATTAGAGCGTTCACATAGAGATTGAAGAGCCTCGGTGAGGTTAACCCCCCCTGCCTCACCCCGCACTCCAACCGATAAGGTTTAAGGTTTTTAATTTACTTACAATTTACATTTTCAATTTAATAAAATATGTTATATTATTGAATAAGGAAAACTAATTAAAATCTACTAATATTCTTTTAAAAAATCCTTTCCCTAAAGCCACATAAAATAGGTAGATATAAGTATTCATGAATTAATCATGTTCAGATTTCCATTATTTCGTATTTCATAGAAAATAATGTTTGATTTTTGGTATAGAAAAATGCTAACTAAAAATGTATGTATAGTTTAATAACCATTTCTAAATAATTAGTGTGGCCTCATCGTGTACTTATATTTTCCACCATAATTTATAAATTCAAATAAATTTGTTTCATATTTTATTTTAACCGTGTAAAGTTACGTTCTATAAAACAGAAGAAGAAATGTCACTAGCTAGTGATGGAGGTATAGTGCTATTAAAGTTTCGATAATATCTAAATATAATAAGCTGAAAAGTAAAATAATTTTAAATGGAAATGGATAGTTTCTTGAGAAAATATTTCGACAAAGAGTAAAGAAAGGTATTATTTTTTATAGTGCAAACGAGCCATTATTATCATTTAGGAAATAGTTAAATAACTTTCTCCTGTAGTTAAATAACTGTTGTGTAATGGTCGTCGTGGCCTCTCTCATCCTTTCTTTCCTATTCTATATTACCTTCGAGTACTGTTTTACGTAATGGGACCTGAAGGCACTGGCGGAGTTCAGTGAATGGTGGATATTGCTCACCCGACAAGAGCAAACCTCTTTAAAATGAATGAATATGAAATTTTGCGACATTGACTTGTGGTAGAGTATATCTTCTAGCTAAAAATATTTAGTAGCTGAAAATTTTACCCAAAATATGGATAGTATTGCTGCCCACCAATTGTGAACCATTAATTACGAGAGTACCTACACTAAAGAACTTACGTCGGCACTAAGTTATTTTCCTAGTGACACTACGTAGTGCAGATACGCTTACTTTGCATAATGTAAGATTCGCGATGGGCATTTGTCTTCTACTTTCATCGATATTCACAATTTGACTATAGAGCAGCCCTAGCCCGCCGATGTCAAAACGCGGCCGCCGCCGCCGATAGTGTCAATAGGGGTAGCGAATCAACCGCCAAACCGCAGTTTGAACGCCGCGCCCCGCCGCGTTCGTAGTGTGAACAGGGGTAGCGGTTTGACGGCGGTTTGATGGCGGTTAAACGTCAATCTGAAGGAAGCCTTACCCATAATCGTCACTTTGGGCAGGCGGGTTGGCGATTGCAGGGCGTATGTTCTCGCTCCGGTGACAATGCTGCCGTCATCGGTCTGTGGTATTTAGCTGCGCGTTCAATAATGATGGTTATATACCGCCACCAGTCGGTTGCTAGAGCCTATAGGCCTTACGACCACTTATCATCAGGTGGAGTGAGATTACCCTGAACGCTCTTTTTATATACTTACAAGAAAAACATCAGTCAGCTGGGTATACCCTACCAGAGGCTCAGAAACTAAAATGTCAAGAAGTTCCTAAGTCATACGATACTACGAGAACCCACAGGGTGATTCATGTTCATTATCCATCAAAACGACACATTCACAGTTCTAATTCACTCATTTACATAGGACATAAAGGGGAATTTTACTTTCGCCATTTTTTATAAATTAGTATAGTACTTAAAGGAATTACTTTTCATAATTGACTTTTATTGCCTATTTTGAAAGATGTTACGTGACTGCATATAGTAAACGCAAAAAAAGTAGGACTAGCGTGAATTCGAGAGACGATTGCGCAGGACGCCTGGCAAGTGCTGGATGCGAGCCTCCCAAAATCGACCTAAGTGGCGAACATTAGGAGATGCCTATGTCCAGCAGTGGACTGACACCGGCTGATGATGATGATGATAATTTCGAGATGCAGTGATTCGTGTTCCAAGTTTCCAAGTTTTGAAATTATTAACATAGTTATTGAGTGTTGTTTATCTTTGTTTTTCCTAAGTGGCGAACAACTGGACAGGACTGGATCAACAGGCCTATGTCCAGTAATGGACTACAATAGGCTGATGATGATGAATATTGCGCTTTATTCAATATACTTCGCCATATACTACGTCACATTTCTTCTTCTTTCTTTCTTCTTACCCAGGGCCCTGGTGAAAAAAAAATTCGTTTGTTATTCGGCAGGATGCACCACGGGCAGGTGAGGGTGGCTTGGAGCGAAATGATGATACTTACATACTTACATTCCTCACCCAACATACTTTGCCGTTATATACTACGTCACACATTCGCAACTTCACCGCGGTACGTAGAAAATAACATTATTTTGGTGCGCGCCACGTAAGATCGCAAGATAACTTCGTCAGTTCCACGGTAATCGAGTTGGCGGAATTAAATGAATGTCTCGCTGCCGGGCTCTCGAAAATACCCCCCACTCAGCGCTGTCTACTACTCAGCTCACTGGTAGAGTCTGGGAGACAATTCTCGAAGTTTTTAAGGAAAATAAACGAGTTAGAGTAACACCTTCGTGCAGTGACGGATAAATAATTTAAGGCATCTAAGAATAAGAAAATGTATGTACACAATAGACTGGTCCGATGACTCGTTTGGTAGTGACCTCTGCCTTTTGAGCCAAGGGTCGTGGGTTACACGCACAGTACAGACATTTGTGTGCATGACGATTTCTGTTTGTATTGGTCTGGGTGTTTTCATCTTCTATCTATACTTATAATAAATCTGTAGAGACGTCGATTCTCTACATGAAATATTTTTTCAAAATAACTATCAGGGGGTGATTAGTGATCGAAACTGATGCCAAAAATGCAATCAGTAAAATTTTTGTCAGTCTGTCTGTCCGTCTGTCTAAACTACTGAATGGAATTGAACGCGGTTTTCACCAATGTATTACTAGAGTCTAACTTAAACTTACTCAATAGGTATAGATGGGTATTTTATGGAAGTCAGTTATTTTTGAAACCCGATACCCATGCGTGGGACGCTGGCACAGCTAGTTGTATAATATGTATTTATTTACAAAAAGAAGTATCAGTTGCCTACAGGCACCCGTAGTACAAACTTCGGCTTAGTTTGGGCTAGATGGCGATGTGCGGACCAGCATGGCATGTCTTGGGTTATTTATTTATGTATCTATAAGAGTAATCCTTATGGAGTGCGTCATCAAAATGTTTATTGTTGTTTTTGGAGCTAGTGCAAGTAATAATCGGTCAAATCGATGTGTCTTTTTTACTCTGGTGGATTTCATTTTCCAGAAAACCCTTATTGTGACATCCAATATAAAAGTCTTTGTTTACGTAATTTCTTTGTTTATGTAAAAAGAACTAACGTAAATATTCCATATTCGCTTCACACCCTCTTACAATCCTGGGTTCTTTAGGCGGAGCGTGAAACGGCATCTCAGTGGGCCTTCAGGGTGAGGGCGACAGGTGCAATGGGTTTGTTATATTGTGCCTGTCGACCTTTAGACCTCACGACCACTTACCATCAGGTGGAGTGAGGTCATCCTGAAAGCTCTAATAAAAAAAAACATTCAAACATTGACAGGCTCGGTGGTGAGCCAAATGAGTTTGGTAGTGACCTCTGCCCTCTGAGTCAAGGGTCGTGGGTTCGATTCCCGCACAGTACAAACATTTGTGTGCATGAACATGTCTGTTTGTATTGGTCTGGGTGTTTTCTATGTATAATATGTATTTATTTACAAAAAAAAAGTATCTAAGTAAGTTTATCAGTTGTGTAGTACCCATAGTACAAGCTTCGGCTTAGTTTGGGGCTAGGTGGCGCTGTGTGGCCCAGCGTGGCATGTCTTGGGTTATTTATTTATTTAAATTCGGAACAAGAAAAGACAAAAAGGCATCGCTGATCGCGCGAAAATCTGTGGAAAACCTTACAAGCATTGAGTGCAGAGCAGTCAGGGCAGTATCAACCGCCTCAGTATAGGGAACCGCATAACACGGAACGGGCGACCTCGAGCGCTTTTAACCCATATGTCAGTGGACATAGAGTCCAATTTGGTATGTACCCAATTACAGGGGCAAGACAATTGGCCGGGCATTAGGTGGCCGCGACCAGCGCTTGTTAGGTTGGCCACATTCCAGGAGCACCTAAATTACTGTGGGGCTCACGAAATGGGGACGTGGATTTTTGGCTTGACCAGCGGATTATTTCGGGCAAGGTTTCATCATCATCATCAGCCTTTATCAGTCCACTGCTGGATATAGGCCACTTTGTTCAATCCTGGGCAAGATTTGTGTTTAGTAAAAATTTAAAAAAATAATATTTAGTCCAAAGTAAATTAACAGTTTTCTTGAAAACGGGAGAGGCCTATGTCCACTTCCTAAATAACATTTATAGGCTTATTCAGTTGTTCGCCACTTCGGGCAAACACCTGGAGCCCTTACCGACAATCGCCACGCTTGGCAGGCGGGTTGGCGATCGCAGGGCGTAGCTTCTTACTCCGGTGACGCTGATGCACCACGGGCAGGTGAGGTTGGTTTGGAGCATGAGATGGTGGTTCCCTCCCTTATATTCTTGTCTGATCATCATCATCCTCTTTAGCGTTGTCCCGTTTTGTGCCTCTAGGCCCAGGGTCCGCCTTGAACCATGATCCTAGATTTAGCGAGTTACCATCTGACCTTCGTAACCCTCAGAAAGGGGAACCAGACAAATTTGGATCATGGTTACACATTCAGAATTAAACTGGATGTGCAGGTTTCCTCACGATGTTTTCCTTCACCACTAAGCTAGTGGTTGAATTCCGCACATAGATTTTTGCAAATCCAGAGGTGCGTGCCCCGCACGGATTCGAACCGACAACCTCACGTGTGTGAAGCGACAATCTTACCACTAGGGTACCACGGCTTCTATTCTTGTCTGATATTAATTTATTTTTAACCAACTTAAAAAAAAGGTTCTAAGTTCGACTGATTTTTTTTCGTGCGTTTGTTACCGCATATCTTCGAGGATTGTGGACCGATTTGAAAAAATCTTTTTTATGTTCGAAAGGGTGTACATCCTAGTTGGTCCCATTGTCACCACATTGAAGTTGGTTATTTTTGCAAAAAATGCTGTTAATTATATTTATTTACTAGTTGTGCCGGCGGCGTCGCACGCGTGGATATCGGGTTTCAAAAATAACAGACTTCCATAAAATACCTATCTATACCTAAGTTTTAAGTTAGACCTCTAGCAATACATTGATGAAAACCGTATTCAATTCCATGCAGTAGTTTTTTAGTAGTAGTTTTTGCGTGATGCGCGTTCAAACATACAGATAAAAATTCTCCCGTTGTCCCAACATTTCCCTTCACTGCTCTGCTCCTATTGATCGTAGCGTGATGAAAAGTATGAAAAATAATTATACCAAGTTTCGTTAACATCCGTTCAGTAGTTTTTGTTTCTATAACGAACATACAGACAGACAGACAAAAATGTTACTGATTGCATTTTTGGTATCAGTATCGATCACTAATCATCCCCTGGTAGTTATTTTTTTAAATATTTAATGTACAGAATTGACCTCTCTACAGATCTATACTATAATATTATACAGCTGAAGAGTTTGTTTGTTTGAACGCGCTAATCTCAGGAACTACTGGTCCGAATTGAAAAGTTCTTTTTGTGTTGAATAGACCATTTATCGAGGAAGGCTTTAGGCTATATAACATCACGCTGCAACTATTAGGAGCGAAGAAATAATGCAAAATGTAAAAAAAAGGGGAAAAAATAACTATTCCACGCGGACGAAGTCGCGAGCACAGCTAGTTTATTATAAGTATAGAAATCTATATTTATAATAAATCTGTCAAGTTAGTTAGTTAGTTAGTTAAGGTCAATTCTGTAACTAAATAGTTAAGCCACCAATCCTGAGCCCCGTCACACGCCACATCCATTTCTCGGAAGCAGTCTGGCTCTATAAGAATCCAATTCGTTGCGGCGACCGTCGGCGACTTTGAAGTTTTATCGCAGCCAGATGCTAGAGAACGCTCTAAGGCTCTTTTCGCCTTTGACTTTTTAACTTGAACCCAAAAATGGGATTCGATTATTTAAAACTTGCGACAGGTTTTGAAGATTCAACCTTTTTGAGAATGGTATTTTTTTAATTTGTAACGGGAGAAGTCTGTTCATGATATTTAAATAATTATCATCAGCCTATTGCACATAGGCTTCTCCAGTTGTTCGCCACTTGGGGCAAACATCTGGAGGATATATTAATACTCCGGTGACCCTGCTGCCCGTCAGCGGTTTGCCCAGCGTGGCCATTATGGGTACCTATATCCTCCAGAGGTTTGCCCAGTGGCGAACAACTGGAGAGGCCTATGTCCAGCAGTGGACTGTGATAGGCTAGAATGATGATGATGACATTTCTTATTTTTTATTTAGAAAGAAAGAAAAAATGTTTATTAGGTACCCAAAAATAAATGAAGAAAGGAAGAAAACGTGTCCAATATTTTTCTATTTATCTAAAATAATGACCTAATACTCGTATAACGGAATTATTTTGACCCTGGAAACATCCCTATTGTTTCGGAAAATGTCCAGCGGTTGACTGAGATAGGCTGATGATGTGATTTACACAAGTACATATGTATATGAAAAACATTCACTATACATATAAAAGCCTTTTCATAGCAAGTTGTGAACGACCATAACGCATGGAGCTCCAATGATCCTTTTATTCAATTATTCAGAACTCTTCCATTCGTTTATGCGCGATGACGAGTGTTCATGCACAGTATACTTGTAATCCACAGAATGTTAATTTTTTCCTCTTCGTCGCGTCATAATCCTCTTCTTTTCTGAGGGTCATATTGTTCCCCTTGGATAAAAATAAAATAAAATCATTTCTTTCTGCAAATAGATTCACGGGTAATACTTTTGCATGTCAAACTTTTTTCCTACCAGCACTTCGACATGAGGCCAGATGAGAAGAAATGCCGATTCATCAGTTAGCCTTTTTTAAAAGAAGAAACGTTAAAAATATAAGTAAATGACTCAAAACTATTAAAACTTAGCATTCTAGCAGAATGATCGGCTGTTTGCGGAGATGTAAGGGAGCGGCCTATCATCTTTTCGCTCCAATCCAACCTCACCTGCCCGTGGTGCATCCTGCCGAATAACAAGCGAGGTGCTGGCAACCGACTGGTGGCGGTATAGCCATCACAATTGAAGGCGTAGCTAAATACTAATGACCGGTGACGGGCAGCAGCGTCACCGGAGCAAGAAGCTACGCCCTGCGATCGCCAACCCGCCTGCCCAGCGTGGCGATTATGGGTATATCCTCCAGATGTTTGCTCTGAGTGGCGAACAGCTGGAGAGGCCTATGTCCAGCAGTGGACTGTAATAGGCTGATGATGATGATGAATGCGCTGGCAGCCGACTAGTGATAAAAGATGATAGGCAGCTCCCTTACAAACCTATTTACTAAATACGTGAAGTGCCTCAAACTGTTTTTCCCTGAGGAAACCTTATCAGGGAGCTCATTCTACAAACACAGCTCGCGATAAGAAACTTCTCTGAAATCAGGCCGTGTGTGACCAGTTAGGCCTCAGAGCGTGAGGATGAACACTCTGCCTAAAGTAACTTCTCTGTCACCAATTTCACTGTGCCCCTGATGTTGTACCAAAGGGCCACGTAAATATTTATTAGGGTGCGTTTGGATTTGGGTAGGGACACATTGATGGAGAAGAATTACGCCCAACCCCGTCCGTTCGGTCTTGTCTGCAACATAATGTGTGCCAGTACAAGAAACGAGTTCCTCAAAATAGTTCCACTGAAATAATATTGGAAGGCTGGTAATAGTAAATTTTTATGTCCGTTATGTGTTCTTGCCTTTACGTGAGTAGCCGATTGTTACGTTAAGACTAGGGCCCGCATAGTTTGAATTTGAAATGGGACGAATATTGTAGTATTTTTTTTAACTTCAGTACATTTTTTTATTCAAAATGGGATTGCGCTTGATTTCAAATTTAAGCGATATCGCAGTCTACGATGAAGCGCGAAAGATTTATAAGTCTCGTTTCTAAGTTTCGACTTTTGTACTATGAAGCGAGGCGCGGCTTCCTTTTCACACTTTGATACACAGCTAAAATTTGTACACATCTGCAATAGAGACGCTCAAACTGAGCTGGCAAACTTATAAGTAAGGTGTACTTACCGAATAGTGTATACCGAGAATCAGCGCTATGGCTGAGTCAGAGCGCAGGTTCATAAAAAGGAAGCCATTATGTCTAGCTACTAAAAGAAGTGAATTTCCTCGATTCGACCGGGAATCGTACCCAAAAACCAAATCTTTGGATCATTCACGCCTTACACAAGAAAGCTTCAACCATTGCGCCACCGAGATTGTCTGGACTCGTCATACATTGACAGTCACCCTCGATCCTAGCCACTAGGGGCGCATAAAACGGAATCGTCCGAATTGGCTCTGCCTACACGTTTGTAGTTTTCCGATCACACTCTGCGCGTGACACCCCCACTCCCCCCTCTTACATGCTCCAGTATTGCATATTGCACGACTATGATAACAGAGTAACTTAAATACTCGCCGAAAACCAGCGCCGTGCCACGTCTTTCATCATCATCAACCAATTGCGGTCCCACTGCTGGACACAGACCTCTCCAGTTGTTCGCCACTTAGGGACAACATCTGGAGTATATACCCATAATCGATCACAGGGCAGTTAACGAACACAGGGCATTTAGCGATCACAGGGCGTAGCTTCTCGCTCCGGTGACGCTGCTGCCTGTCATCGGTCTGTGGTATTTAGCTACGCCTTCAAATCTGATGGTTATACCGCCACTAGTCGGTTGCCAGCGCCTCGTTTATTATTCGGCAGGGTGCACCACGGGCAGGAGAGGCAGCCCCAAAAAACAAAATGCGGCAGACCACGACTCACATGGATGGCTGTTTTTAATAAGGGTATGGAAGGAGCAAATGTCACATCTGCGACAACTCAGGACAAGTTGTCCTGGCAAAGAATGATTAGGGGAGCAGACCCCAAATGATGGGACCAAGGCTAGGTGGAGAGAGAGAGAGAGAGAGAGAGATAGGGAGTGAGAGTCGTTATACTCTTTAACGTCAAAAGCCTAACAAAATTGAAAAGTTCCCCACATTCCAACAAGATTAAATACGATTGTATGTTATACGTACCATAGCATTTTATTACACCTACTGATTTGAAATTCAACAATAATATGTGTTGGTATAAAGTGTTCGGAGCCCGGGGTGAATTTATGTCTTTTATAAGAGGAAGGGATGAGATTAGGGCGTGTGTCGACTGCTGGTGGTAATATATCGCTCCTAAAATACAGAAAGCGATGTAAGGGAGCGTCCTACCATCTTTTAGATCCAAGCCACCCTCGCCTGCCCGGGTCCTGCTAAATACGAGATCTGAATACAATACAATAGTAGTACAATACAAAAATACGTGTCCAATATATTTTTATAATCTAAAATACGGACTAAATATAATTATTTTGACCTTGGAAACATCTGTGTATTGCCCTGCCCTGCTCAGCCCTGCTCGGCTCTGCTCTACCATGCTTCGTCTTGTGCTTCACCGCTTGCCTCTCAGTACAGTTGCAGCTAAGTCTTAATGTAATTTACGATGGTCGTGGGGGAATGACTGCCACCCTGACTTTTAAGTAAGCAATTTCTTCACAGTTACAAATGTCCCGACCCGGACTAGGCCTGACTAGACTTCTTAGGCCCGGGAAAATGGAACGAGAACGGGGGAACGACGGGGTATGTGGGACTCACGCCGCTCTCAAAAACGGAAGAGCGGCACCCCGCCTGCCGCCTAGGATGGTAGGAGGCAGGGAATACCCACTAAAAACCCTGGCCCCTTCGTCAAGCACCTTTAGAGTGGAGTCACGGGGCCTGAAATGATCTAGAACTGACGCAACACCACTAGCGCTGCCTTAAGCGGGCCCGACAAAACCCCCTCTTAGGGGGGAGCAAGACTTCTTAGGCTTAAGGTTGTATCTGCAATCATTAAGCCAACAAAGCAGTCTTCCATACCATAGTGAGTATGATCCTTTACTGTAAGCTAGAAGGTGAATGAAGGGATCCGGTAAGTATCCACTTAACATGTTAGAATAGTACGGTCTACGTAAAGTACATAAAATTTTATTGTTTCGCTTTTCTATCTGAATAGTAATGTTGGTATTGTTATCATTTTTACATATAGGATTCACGTTTAGCTGAGTTTGTTGATACTGCCTCTTTTATACTCGCATAGGTATGGGATTGTAAGGACTTGATTTCCTCATACGGATACGGGTGGACCCTACCGCGGCGTTGTAGTCATCATCATCAGAATGCCCACTGCTGGACAATGACGTCCCCCAATGACCATTTTTTTTATAGTGGTTAGACATTATGGCTTCCCTACGCCTGATGAAAAGCGAAAGAGAAGCCCAAGTCGCTGTGACAACGGGCAAGCAACTGGTCAGTTACCTGTCAGTTGCCACCGCCATGCCGGCCCAACTCTAACCCCCCACGAGCTCCGGAAACCCTACTCACCGGCAGAAACACGACCCAGAGGTCATTTGGCTGCGGTATTCTATAAGGTGGAGGTCCTTCCCCGGACGGGCGGCTCAATTCGAGTGAAGATTCGCTATGCCCTACCTGTCTTAGCGATCTTTGCGATTTGCTTTAGTTACTATAATTTTTCTCTTTTTCTGGGACTCCATTCTCCCTCGCGTGTCTCATTTCGTAAACTCCCATTTAAGTGTGACGTACCTAAGTTACTGTCGAAAAGCACAATAAAAACGATTAATCTCAAACGTAATCCGTTCCCAACGGTTACTTATAAAACACACTCCGGACAGCGAAATTACATCGGAGCCGAAAATCGCACGTCATAAATATTAATGTTGACCTGTCTCAAATGACATGTCATTAACATATTATATTCCTGTCATGTAGAGCCGTGATCCGCGTACGTGACTACCGTGCTAAAAACACGCTTTACGGGCGGAACAAAGTGTATAAAGCTAGTATTTTGACATATGTAGCGTACGAGTATGTCGCGAGATAGCTTAACGTATCAGTCGGTTAGCGACTGTATATTAAGTGTGCACGTGATCATTTAATTGGTACGTTAACCTCATCAGCCCATATCAGTCCAATGCTGGACATAGGCCTCTCCTAATGTTCGACACTTTGATCTATCCTGGGCTTCTCGCATCCAGCACTTGCCAGCCGTCCTGCGCTAATCGTCACTCCACCTGGCCTGAGGCCGTCTTACTGTACGTTTGCCGAGACGCGGTCTCCATTTCAGAACTCGTTTACCCCTACGGTTATCGGTTCTGCGGCTGATGTGGCCAGCCCACTGCCACTTCAGCTTACTAATACAGTGAATGTTGGTAACTTTGGTTCTCTGCCGGATCACCTCATTTCGGATTACTTTAGCCTCAACAGTTCTGGAAACTATGTTAAGCGGAATACGGCCGCGAAAGAGTTCTAAAAATATGAAAGAATCATGTTCGTAGTCCATACGATAAACTTTGAAGGGAAACTATAATTGTTTATGTAACTTTGTTAATTCAGGAGTTATAAAGGCACAATTGTCATTTAGGGCGATTAGTCACAAACAACCCTTCTGGTAGGTTTTATTTGCACTCTGGTAAGCTCTGCTGTCCCTTTTTTGACGTTCCCTGAGTCGTCTGAGTCTTTTATGACATGATAGCTGTGCTCGCGACTTCGTCCGCGTGGAATAGTTATTTTTTCCCCGTTTTTTTACATTTTCCATTATTTCTTCGCTCCTAATAGTTGCAACGTGATGTTATATAGCCTAAAGCCTTCCTCGATAAATGGTCTATTCAACACAAAAAGAATTTTTCAATTCGGACCAGTAGTTCCTGAGATTAGCGCGTTCAAACAAACAAACAAACTCTTCAGCTTTATAATATTAGTTAAGATTAAGATTGGATGTGCCTGTCTAAATCTGGAAACTACACGAAGACCAGTGCATAATTTATTAATAAATCATTCATCTAGTCGTTAGTCGACTCGTCGCAAATCTCTGTAATGCCGCGGCCACACATTGGATTCAACTTTGCGTCCAATCACTGTCCAATGCCCAATACTAACGCGCTCAATGTCTTCATTGTGTCAAAGTACCGATACACACATTGGTGCATTGGGCGTAAAACGTTACGTTGGTGCAAATACCTCCAATGTGTGGCCGCCGCATAATATAAAAAAGTTTTAGAACTCTGTGATTAACAACTTAACGTAAAAAAAAAGAAACAAACCAGAACGTTTCCTAATTAAAAAATCTCACACTCTAATGGGTCTCCTGCTCAGTTTAACTTTTGACATTAAAAAAAATTAACAAACACAGTGCCGGCGACGAAAATACGAAATTCTTTGGAGCGAATTTTATTTAGCGTAGTTAAAATTTTGAGCCTGACAAAGTGAACCTAATATTTTCACACCCACCGCTGTGAAAAGTTGGACAAGTGTGAATTGGACTTACGCGTATGCATGGTTTTGTATGGTGTCCCTTGTGTGATACCTACAATAAAATAAATTATAAGTATCCGTATGGTTTCCGGCAGCGTTTACAAATAAAAGAGTACAAATAAAACCAACAGCAGGAGTAGGGAAGCGTAGAATGTATTGTCGCTTTGACAATTTTCACTCGACATTGGAGTTGGAGAGACTCATAAAAAATAAGAAATAGTTCTGACGGAGATTGGCTGCTAAAGCCTAAATTCGGTTTAAAGATTATGATTCTGTTAAATCTGGTACTAGTCTGTGACCCAAAACATGCCACCCTGATCCTCACAACACCATCTAGTCTCAAACTAAACCGTATCTTGCAATATGACTACAAGACAAGTGATAAACTTACTCAGATACTTTGGTTTTGTTAATAAACTACCAATACAAACAGGCATGTGCCTGCACACAAATGTTTTCACTGCGCGGGGATCGAACATTCGACCACTGTTTCAGAGGTAGCGTACACAATCAACTTCTACACACATCTACATTTGACGTGCAAAAGAATTTACTTGTAAATCTACTTGCAGAAATAAATTATTTTATTTTATTTTATTTTATTTATTATTTAATCACTAGGGACTGGGCTAATGGATGTCATGTATAAGAGTCCCTAGGGTCATGTCCAAATGAACCCTAAACGCTGGTCAGTTCTCCACGTATTAGCATTCATTTGTGAAAATAAATTGCCTTCGCTTTTGTTACGTAAATTGAAAAAAAATCCGTGGGAAATTTATTACTGCCTACATTAGGGCCGGCTAAGACGATCCTTGTAGGAATATAATATGAGGCTATTAGAGTCAAAATGATGTAATGATAGACTGCTTTATTAGGAGATAAGTAATAAGGTATTTAGAGAGGAAGGGCATAGCGAATCTTCGCTCGAATTGACCCACGACCCCGAAAACCCTACTCACCGATAGAAACACGACCCGTAGGTCATTTAGCTGCGGTATTCTGTAGGCTGGAGGTCCTTCCCCGAACGGACGGTTGAATTCGAGCGAAGATTCAGTATGCTCTACCTCTCTTAAAAATATCAGACAATATAATTTTGCCGCGATCCCAAAGTAAGTAGCTCCGGTGGCTCCCATCATCTGCCTGTGGTATTTAGGTATGCCTTCAACCGTGGTGGTTATACCGCTACCAGTTGACCGCTAGAGCCTTGTTTGTTATATGGGCATCTGAGGGCGGCTTGGAGCGAAAAGATGATAGGTCGCTGCCTTACATCTCCCTTCTTCGTTCTAGCGTTTTCCAGCATATAAACAGGTCGGTACTAACAATATCCCTTAACTAGTGACGCGTAGTCTCACAGGCGACGCGTGTTTTGCGAAATCATAGAATTGACCACTTCCCTCTACTTGCCGCCACCCCGCGTCTCAGTACCTTCTGTTTTAGTGTTAAAACAACCGCAGAAGCATACAGATGTGGCATCAGTTGTTTAAGTTGTATGCGACCGGCCTACTCGGCCGGACTGCCAGCACAGCCAAACCCGTAATTACAAATTAGTGCACACACTCACACGTGACGGTGTTATGCAATACGCCAGCAGCCGATAACTTTAAACAGACTTCTAAATTAAATGACTGGCTCGGTGGCTCAATTGGTATTGACCTCTGCCTTCTGAGCCAAGGGTCGTGGGTTCGATCCCCACACATTACAAACATTTGTGTGAACATGTCTGTTTGTAAAAAATGTATCTAAGTAAGTTTATCAGTTGTCTAGCACCAATAGTACAAGTTTCGGCTTAGTTTGGGGCTAGATGGCGCTGTGTGGCCCAGCGTGGCATGTCTCGGGTTATTTATTTAAATAAATAACCCAACACATGCTACGCTGGGATAGATATTTCCGCGGAAATAAATAAATGTCAGACAACAACACATACATTGACCCGATCCCAGAATGAGTAGCTCAAGCTTTGTGTTGTGGGTATATAACACAGTAATCTGTGGTATACAAATATATAGGCTGAAATAAATGAATAAATAACCCAAGACATGCCACGCTGGGCCACATATCGCTATCTAGCCCCAAACTAAGCCGAAGCTTGTACTATGGGTACTAGACAACTGATAAACTTACCTAAATAAATAAATACATATTATGCATAGAAAATCACATCAGGTGAATCTCTCTCTTTTCCTCCTCCTCCGTTGTTGTTGTTGAGAGAGATATCTCTCTCTTTTCCTCCTCCTCCGTTGTTGTTGTTGAGAGAGATGAATCGAACCCACGACCCTTGGTTCAGAAGGCAGAGGTAACTGCCGAATGAGCCATCGAGCCAGTCGCTATGACAACAGGCAAGTAACTGACCAGTTACTTGACAGTATTGGGCTTCTCTTTCGCTTTCCATCAGACGTAGGGAAGCCATTATGTCGACCTACTATAGAAAGAAACTAGTTATTTAAATACTTATTTTTTATTAATATATCAAACTGATGTCTATTGCATAACCTAGTCCAAATACTATATGCCTATGGCTCAAGGCTTCCCTTGACGTGGTGCCTCGGACAACCTAATTAAAATATTTCGCACAGCCAGAAAGGAGAGTGCAACCGTAATTATTACACCGTGTTTTCATTAATTTGTTATGAGTAATTTTCACGCGAACCACGCAGTATTACTGGCGCGCTATAACCGAAAGGCAGAGAGCGTAAGAAAATAATTAACCATTTTAATTATTGTGCTTAATTCGGAATCGGTGCGGTCTAGGCGAGATTTTAATTAATTTGACCCTAATTTTGACTCATGGGCTTTTTGGTTACCTACGATTATTAGGTTGTAAATTGTAATATTGTAAAGGTAGACTTTCGAGCGTTGCAGATTGTGGCTGACATTTTGTTAAAAGCGGTTTGATTAAGGGCTTCGGTAAGAACTACTTTTTACTGATTTTAGCAGTCAATAAGAGTTTTGACTGTCATCATCAGCCTATCGCAGTCCACTGCTGGACATAGGCCTCTCCAGTTGTTCGCCACTTTGAGCAAATACCTGAAGCCATAATCCCTATGCTGGGCTTGGCGAATGTTGGGCGTAGCTTATCGCCTGTGTTATTTAGTTACGCCTCCAATCGCGAACCGACTGGTGGCAATATAACCATAATTGCCACCAGTCGGTTGCCAAAGCCTCGTTTGTTATTTGGCAGGATGCACCACGGTCAGATGAGGGTGGCTTGGAGCGAAATGATGATGGGTCGCTCCTTTACATCCCTGCAGCCGGCAGCCGCATACGAAGGGAAAAAGACTCCGCCTACAAAGGACATTGCGCATTTTATTGAGAGCATTTTGGCATATACCATTCGACATTATTAAGTCTTCAAATCTGAGCTTCAGGAGTAGAATGGTGCGTATTATACAACAGCCGACAAACCATTTGCAACTTTACTCCCAACACACTTAGGTTCCCATTCGCTTTTGTGATTTGGAAGTGGAATTTAAAAGATTCAAGACGTATAACGTATTAGCAATTTCGTTCAACATTACATGACCTACTAATACATCTTCTGAATCGAGACCTAGAGTTGTAGGCAGTTTGAAAAATAAGGAATTTTGTATAATATCTAGCTTGTTTTAAAGAAGAGGAATGCTAATTTGGCTTTAGCCAATTTTTGCTTTGCAATGACACAATATATTCTGTAGCTAATTGCTTGTTAGTTGAGAGATGGCTCTCGGAACTCGGAAACTCCCGGATTCTGTATCCGAAAACAGACTAAAATTGTTAGGTAACTTTATCAAGAAATACGAAAGACTGGCTCGATGGCTCATTTGATAGTGACCTCTGCCCTCTGAGCCAAGGGTCGTGGGTTCGATCCCGCACATTAGAAACATTTGTGTTTATGAACATGTCTGTTTGTATTGGTCTGGGTGTTTTCTATGCATAATAGATAGATAGATAGATAGATAGATACTCTTTATTGCACCAAAATAAAACATGTACAGGAAAAAGATGTTATACAGATATAGTAGTACAATGTAGGCGGTCTTATCGCCGAAAGCGATCTCTTCCAGACAACCTTCAGGTAGAGGATATATGCTGAAGAGAGGGGTAAAGTAGTGCAGAACTGATTACAATTAAGATAAATAATATTTTAAATAAATAAATGATGGAAGTAAATAGAATATATTAATACATATTTAATATAAACATAATAACTAAATATTACATATAATACTATGGACTCAGTAAAACTAAACAGCTTGAAGGAAATCGGAAAGGAAAAAGAAGACACTAGATAGAATAGTAAAGGACAGAGATGTTACAGGGATAGGAAATAACTTTTAACACGAGACTTAAACGCTGGAAGTGTTTGGGATTGTCTGATAGAAAGGGGTAAGGAGTTCCAAAGTCGTATAGAATGTACAGTGAAAGATTGGGAGTAGGATTTTGTAAGATGGGGAGGGAAATTTAATTTGAGATCACGACATGATCGCACGCCGTGTTCCTTGGTGGACTGCAAGAATTGGAAACGCTCCTTGAGATAAGGGGGTGATCGAGGATTGAACAGTACCGAAAATAGTAATGACAAGGCGTGGAGATCGCGGCGACGACGGATAGGAAGCCATTTTAACTGAGCTCGAAATTCCGAGACATGATCATACTTTCGTAGACCGAAGACAATACGAATGCAGAAGTTTTGGAGGCGTTCAAGCTTGTCGAGATGTGCTTCGCTGAGATTTAAATAGCATGTGTCTGCATAGTCCAGAATAGGCAACAGTAAGGCCTGTACTAGCGCAATCTTAGTGGGTACCGGTAAGAAATTGCGTAATCTATTGATGGAACTAGCCGATGCAAACATTCTCCTGCTAACCTCCTTGATGTGTGCGTCCCAGGACAAACTGCTGTCCATAAAAACCCCCAAGTTTTTAACAACGCTGCTGTAAGGTATTTGGACCCCGTCAAATGTAATGGGTGGAAGTGAAGCCCAATCCACACGCGATATCACCTGTTTCCCCCCAAAGACAATAACTTGGGTTTTAGTAGGATTCACCTTTAAACCAAAAGATTTGCTCCATTCAGAAATACGCTTCAGGTCCAAGTTTAAGACAGAAACGGCATTAGGCAAGTTGTCAAGGCCGCCCTGAGTATATAGCTGTAGGTCGTCTGCATAGAGATGGTAGAATGAAGAAAGGTTAAGAGTGATAGAATTGATGAAGATAGCAAAAAGTAACGGAGACAAGACACCACCCTGAGGTACACCGGCACCTATTTCACACCAGGCTGATAAAAAGTCATCAGCATGAATACGCTGCCGGCGACCATACAGATAACTATGAAACCAGTCAACCACCGATGGAGATATGTTAAGAGAACGGAGAAGGCCAAGCAGAATGTCGAAATCCACAGTGTTAAAAGCATTACTAAAGTCTAGTAGCGCCAACACTGTAAGACATCTACTGTCAATACCACGACGAATATCATCGGTAATCTTGACCAAAGCTGTAACCGTACTATGACCGGGACGGAAACCAGATTGGAAAGGATTTAGGAGGTGATTTTTAGAGAGGAACCCGCTAATGTGTATTTATTTAGAAAAAAAATGTATCTAAGTAAGTTTATCAATTGTCTAGTACCCATAGTACAAGCTTCGGCTTAGTTTGGGGCTAGGTGGCGCTGTATGGCCCAGGGTTGCATGTCTTGTCAGGGTTATTTATTTAAATTATCTATTTTACTTAGTTATTTTTACTATCACCTACTTTTTAATTTTAACAACAAATAATCGTCGCTTCTCTGAGCAGGTTTCAATGTTAACCAGCGAGATAGCTTGCAACACTGGCCACAGTTTGGATACTTTTCGAGCACGGATGTGTGCGGATGCGTTGCGAGAAATAATATTTTTGTGAAAAACTAGTTGAATTGTCAACTCATTTCATTTATCTAGATGCGCTAAGCCATTTCCACTAGAGCTATAAGGTGGAAACGGCTCAGTAGGACAATGTTATGCTACATGTAGACTTGGGAACGAAGAAACGAGCGTATTCATATTTAAAAAGCCGGCAGCGACCTTAAACTTGATTCCCCTAGCTTCCGCGTCCCGCCCGCGAAACCGGCCCGCAACCGGTCGCCCCCTCTCCTCACCCCTAGCTTCCGCGTCCCGCCCGCGAAACCGGCCCGCAACCGGTCGCCCCTCTCCTCAAAATATCGTCCGTAGGGACCCTCCCAGCAGCGCCCTAAGCCGAGGCCCGAGCCCCACTAGGGGGCGCCCTTAGCTGTGCTGCTTAGCTTACCTAGGGGTGAGAGCCTTGCCCCGTGGGGGCGCCGCACCACTCAGGCCATTGGCCCCATCTTGGAAGAGTGGATGCGGCGCCCCCACGGGGTGGTGACGTACCGGCTGACCCAGGTCCTCACGGGACATGGATGTTTCGGCCGGTACTTATGGAGGATCAGGCGAGAGCCTGATCCTCTATGCCGTCACTGCGGCAGTGGCTCGGAGGACACGGCAGAGCATACGCTTCGGCATTGCCCTGCCTGGGCCAATGAGCGCTCCGTCCTCGTCACTGTCGCACAGGACCTCGATCTGCCGCAACTTTTGCGGCAGATGACGGCGTCGAAGGAGGTCTGGCGAGCGATGCTCGCATTCTGCGAGACAGTGATCTCGCAGAAGGAGGCGGCGGAAAGAGAGCGTGAGGCCGCGGTAGACGCGCCCGCTCTACGCCGCCCCCGGCCCGGGCGTCGCCGGAGGGCATACAACGCATCGTATGCCCTCTGAGCCTCTCCTTCGTGCCCCGAGTGGTGAGTGCGGGGGCGCGATCCACTCATAGGGGCGTAACGGTGTGGTGGGTGCAGCCACACCGTTGCACGAGGTCCGCCCGGGGGGCACTCTATTGCTCCCCGGATCCGGGGGTAGGGGTATTTGCCCTCCCCGGACCAGGAGTGCCGGCCGCTTATCATCTGCGGCTGGCCAGGGCAGGCAGGGATGTGGCCGTATGCTTCGGCGCTACCCGTGTCCCTGCAACTTGCTGCCCACCTGCGACACAGGGGGGTTTAGTGGGTATGCCCTCCCATTTTGGGAGGTGTGAGTCCCACACACCATGCCGCCTCCCCCCGGAGGCGGCATGAAGGTGCCTAATGCATTCCACTCTAGAAAAAAAAAAAAAAAAAAAAAAAAAAAAGGGGTGAGAGCCTTCCGCTCCCCCAACAGTCCGTGATGATGACAAGGCCGTCCTGGCCATCATCGTAGTTAAAAAAAAAAAAAATTAAACTTGATTAGAGTTGCGGGTGTCCATGGGCGGTATCGACTACTTACCATCAGCGCTGTGACATTGAAAAAGTGTCCAAAATGAATGCTGTGTAATGTAATTTATTGTTCTGTGTGTACCAAATAAACATATTCTATTCTATTCCAATCAAAATTACTTATCTATCACATGTCTTGAACATTAGAAACATCGCCAAACGCCTAATTTCCCTATCTACCGTGGCCCGTATAAGTTTTCTCAGCACGTTCCCTCTCTGCGTACTCGTAATGGCTCGCGGCGGGTCAGAATGCACCAGACCCGTATGACTGATGGCCCTGAAGGTAGGAAATAGGACCCTAAACTCTGTCTAATGTGTGTCTAGATTTGAGCCGGCTGCAAATTGTAGGCCGGAATTGTAATGAGGTGCCTTGTCGTACTATTTTTCCGTATTTCCGCGATAATAAATCTTCTATACTTATAACTAGCTGTGCCGGCGGCGTCACGCTGGGCCTACACAGCGCCATCTAGTCCCAAACTAAGCCGAAGCTTGTACTATGGGTACTAGACAACTGATAAACTTACTTATACTTTTTTTTTGGAAATAAAAACATATTATACATAGAAAACACCCAGACCAATACAAACAGACATGTTCATGCACACAAATGTTTGCACTGTGCGGGAATCGAACCCACGATCCTTGGCTCCGAAGGGGTCACTACCAAATGAGCCATGGAGCCAGTCATTACTAGGGGAGGCAAACTAGCAATCGGTTATGCTGTATGTGGTTGATACAATGGTAGCGACAATAAAATTGTGTGCTTAAACATATCCAATCTCAAACTAAGTCGAAATGTCAGATAACAACACATACATTTACATGGTTATGGGTAATTTATATTATATTTTATGAGAGTGGTAGGGCATAGCGAATCTTCGCTCGAATTGAGCCGCCCGTCCGGGGAAGGACCTCCACCCTATAGAATACCGCAGTCAAATGACCTCTGTCGTGTTCTTCTGTCGGTGAGTAGGATTTCCGGAGCTCGTGGGGGGTTAGGGTTGGGCCGGCATGGCGGTGGCAACTGACAGGTAACTGACCAGTCACTTGCCCGTTGTCACAGCGACTTGGGCTTCTCTTTTGCTTTCCATCAGGCGTAGGAAAAGCCATTATGTCGAGCCAATATAAAAAAAAATAGTTTGCCACCCGTGCGAAGCCGGGCGGGTCGCATAGTAAGACTTATAAACCCTTGTGAAACACTGACGCCTGAGTTGTGTGTACAAGCTACACCTACGTTCAATCTAACCCACCTACCCAATAGATATGTTAATTAAGAACATTGTATCGCCATTATACACAATACAGGTTTGTATAGCAAAGGAAAATCAATTAGCTAACATCAATTAATCACTTGCGGAAAGCATTGATTCGACGCAATCACGATTGCCGATCAATCTAATCGAATAGAAATCGATTGACACTTGATTTATACCTATTTGCAGCGTTGGTATCAAGGGGATGTGTAACTGAGTACCTACTTATATATTATTAGTAGAGAAGTGTTTTTGTCTGGTGATAAGTTACGTTTTCTTGCTTGCATCTACGCAGGTAGATTTGCAATTCGAGAGTTTCATATAAAAAAATGTGCAGTCAAGTGATTCAAGAGGTTTTCACGTACTTTTTTTTTCATCATCCCTATCGCAGTCCACTGCTGACATAGGCCTCTCCAGTTGTTCGCCACTTTGGGCAAAACATCTGGAGGCTTTACCTATAATCATCAAGCTGGGTGCCAGCGGGTTGGCGATCGCAGAGCGAAGCTTCTCGCTGTTGTGACGCTGCTGCCCGTCATCGGCCTGTGATATTTAGCTACGCTTTCAAACGTGATGGTTATATCGTCACCAGTGGGTTGTTAAGTTGGGTATGGAAACTGGGAACATGATCGTGCTTAAGTAATCCAAAGACGAATCTGGGCCCTACCACCAAAAATCGAAAACGATCGTTCGTTGGACGGATCGTGTATTTTTGCTCAATAAAATCATTCTCATTTGTCCCTTCCGTGTTCGAATATATCAATTAAATTAATCAAAATGGACTTTGACGAATTTTAGTTCGTATATTTGAACACGAGGAGGGCCAAATGGGAGGAATTTATGGTGCAAAATTACGTGATCCGTTCAACGAACGATCGTTTTACATTTTGGTGGTAGGGGCCCCAGATCTTATTGCTTCAGAGTTCTCTAGTTGGTACAATCTGGGTAGGTACTCTTGAACCAAATGGGATGGGATCGAAATCTTCTGCAGGATCTAGTACAGATAATATACAGAGAATGAATGAACTATGACTTGGGGTGGTCATAATGTACAAAATGTAAACTAACAACTACAGGAAAATTAAATATACGTTCATTTATGATTAAATGTTACTTAATTTTGTTAGGATTGAAATCGAGATTGGTTTCAAGAGTAGGCCTACTGGTCAAAAAAACAATAACAAACCGTCTAAGGCATAGAACTAGTATCCAATTTGTATTGTCCAATAGGCAACGTTTCAATATTCACCGTAGACCGCACAGCGATATACATAAACATGTTCATCCGAGCTTCTGTAGTGCCGATCCAATCTGGTGGGTACCGTTATGGGGTTTTACGTGACCCGAGAGGCCCCAGTGTGTAATAGCCGATGTTTTACTTGTGAAACTAGCTTTAGGACGAGTTTTAACACAAGCGAAGCTAAGTTGAGGCTAATAATTGACCGATAGTCAAACTACCTACATCTGTTTCTGCTTAACCCAATTGTTGACTGGTAGAGAATGCCTATGCGGCATTAAGTCCGCCTTTTGTACACTATTTCTTTTGTGCAATAAAGATTAAATAAATCTATACTTATAATAAATCTGTAGAGAGGTCAATTCTGTACATGAAATATATTTTCAAAATAACTATCAGGGGGTGATTAGTGATCGATACTGATGCCAAAAATGCAATCAGTAAAATTTTTGCCTGTCTGTCTGTCTGTCTGTCTGTCTGTATGTTCCTTATAGAAACAAAAACTACTCGACGGATTTTAACGAAACTTGGTACAATTATTCTTCATACTTTTGGGCAGGTTATAGTATACTTTTCATTACGCTACGATCAATAGGAGCAGAGTAGTGAAGGGAAATGTTGGGAAAACGGGAGAAGTTACTCCATTTTTTAAGCTTCCGTCGCGTGTGCAGCCTTAATGGTTAAAGTTACATAGAAGTTATGTATGACAGAAATATTTTACATAAAATTGACTAAAAAATATCCCGCAACAGCATATGTCTATCTTTTATGGTTGACTCACAATAACACGTGTAACTCCTGATAGCTTAGCAGTTCGGAGCATTCTGATTATATTTGTTTACTCTTACGTTTATAATACTTTCATTCATCCCTAATTTTAAAAAGTTATCATTATTACCTATTCAATAAAAAAAGAATCATAGAAATCGGTATAGAAACACCAAACTTATACATGAAATAAGCCATCGCGCCGTCGCACGTGAATACTGAATCATGCTATAAGGATTATTTTTGTGTAACGGTTGCCGCGCTCGACACGGGTCGCGGCGGCGGTAGGGTATAAAAAGGCGGGAGGTCCGAGAGCTAGCTTCATTCAATATTTGGCTGTTGATGCGTTCAGAGCGATCGACCTTATTGACAGACAATAATTGATATTGAGAAACCGTGCTTATCAGCGCGACTTTTAGTGTTTAAATAGTTTATTTGAATTTCTTTTGTTGTTATATTGTAAAATATTCGTTCAAATTAAAAATTATTAAGCGTAGGTACTTTTATTAATTAAAGTAGTTATAAGTATTTATTTTTAAGTGAAGTAGCTGGTATAGGTAGATTGTTTTGCACAGGCGTTTCAGCTTTATTTTCATTTCTTTTTTGTTGTGAGTTTTATATATATCTGGGTATAATTCTATTAGAATATTTTAGTGTAAATAGTCATAAAGATTTTAAGTGTAAGGTAGCTAAAGTTAGGACCTATATGTGAAAAAATATTATGGGAGGCCTTTATTAATGCAATAGTACCCAAAACAATGATTTTTGGAATTTTTGTCTGTTTGTCGGTTTGTCTGTTTGTCGGTTTGTCTGTTTGTCTGTATGTTTGTGCACGCTAATCTCAGAAACCGCGTATCCGATTAAGATGCGGTTTTCACTAATATATTGCTGGAAGCTTCCCTTAACATTTAGTGTTTGTTTCATGTTAATCGGTCCATAAATAAAAAAGTTACGCCGATTTAACTAATCACGTCGAGCCTGCTGTACGTTTACGCGGGTACATAAAGCGCGCCGAGATCTGCGCCGCGCCGCTGCCAGCTGCCAGGCACTGGGGGTCATTAAAATCACTACCCAAGAAACTATTCCACGCGGACGAAGTCGCTGGCACAGCTAGTATATTAATAAATGGTACTGCTAAAATCACAAAAGTCATCTTCCCTTCACTTTTTTATTACTTGACTTCTTTTCTTTTCTTTTATTTTTCTAATATTTTTCTTACTCGTTTTTGGCTAAATATAAAATTATCAGAGCACATCACATACATTGCTCCGATCCCAAATTAAGTAGCGTAAGCACTTGTGTTATGGGTATCAGAACAACGAAGGTACCACAAATAAATACTTTTTAAAATACAAATATAAACATCCAGACACGGAACAAACACAAGTGTTCATCACACGAATGTTTGTCTCGGGTGGGAATCGAACCCACGAACCTTGCCTCGGAAGGCAGAGGTCACTACCAAATGAGCTACCGAGCCAGTCAACTCCAGCCTATGTCCAGTTGTGGACCTTTGCAGGCTAATAAAGGATAATAGGATTAACCTTTGAAACATGAAACCATGACCCGCCCCACTAGGAGCCGCCATTTTTCCACACCGAGTGACGTCACGTTTCACGACTTGTATGTAAGTATGTTTCCGTTCCGTAGTTAGCGCTTTCTTTTGTGATCGACCAAACTGTATTGACTCGTCTATTATCGATTCAAACTTTCAGCTGTATTGGGGTTCAGCAAACATTTTTACATCTATAATCTACAACGTGTTCATATGGAATTCCTGTCATTAGCCTATTCCAGTCCACTGCTGGACATAGGCCTCTCCAGTTGTTCGCCACTTAGGGCAAACATCTGGAGGATATACCCATAATCACCACGCTGGGCAGGCAGGTTAGCGATCGCAGGGCGTAGCTTCTCGCTCCGGTGACGCTGCTGCCCGTGATACGTCTGTGGTATTTAGTTTAACCTACAATTGGTATGGCTATACCGCCACCAGTCGGTTGCCAGCGCTTCGTTTGTTATTCGGCAGGATGCACCACGGGCAGGCGAGGTTGGCATGGAGCGAAAATATGATAGGCCGCTCCCTTACATCACCTCCTGAATGCCTGTAAATCCGGGAGTTTGTAGAGACCAGGTATCATTCATTACCACTGAACCAAAATTGGTCTTCACTTAACTAAACTGATGCTAAACTGTTCAACATCTGTCTGCAAACGTCCACTGCTCATAGGCCCATAGGCCACACATAGGTTTCCCCAAGGAAAATTGCATGTTTTTTTTTTTAGTAGCTCGGCATAATGGCTTCCCTTCGCCTGATAGAAAGCGAAGGAGAAGCCCATGTCGCTGTGACAATGGGCCGGCATGGCGGTGGCAACTGTCTTGCCACCGCCATGCCGGCCCAACCCCAACCCCCCACGAGTTCCGGAAATTCTACTGACCGGCAGGAACACGACCCGGAGGTCATTTGGCTGCGGTATTCTATAGAGTGGAGGTCGTTCCCCGGACGGGCAGCTCAATTCGAGCGAAGATTCGCTATGCCCTACCTCTCTATGTGCGATAACATGGACCAAATTGGTCCTACGATACCCGTATTCACGAACAATACTTGTCTATGAAAACTATACAGTATGCGAAGTAAGGCATTTACAATGGCGACCGGAACTGAAGTGAGTGTTGTCTTTGAAAAGGTTTTTAGGTACTTGTGCGTCCACGCGTAGCATACTAACATTTGTCAATATGTGTGTTAGTGATAATAAAGTTAAACACTTAGCCCATTAGCTGTCCGCAAAGCAAGCAGTGCACGGAATAGTCGATGTGTTAAAGTATCTACTGTCACAAACTGATATTGTCCTTAGTTACGCAAACATTTGCCAAGTAAATAGAAAGAAACCTGGTACAAAGATACAGGATATTTCATAGTACATCGAATGTCTGAGTCGAATGACAGAAGTTGTAAGAACTACCCAAGTACGCTACTGTATCACAAGATGGGAATAAGTTCTGCGGAACCTCATTGGTGAACAAACTTACCGACTTCATTTTTCCTTTCAACTCGTTATAGCGCGGGAGGCGGAAGCTAATTTCACCGCTGAAATAAATATGTATTATTTAATATATATTATTTGCATACAGTATGTCAGAGGTATGCTTGATAACTAAAAGTTGGCTTCCCGTCGTTGATGGACATCAGAAGATAAGTACAATAACGAACACTTGTCCCTAAAATCAGATCTTATACAGGAAGATTTTTTAATCACTATGCAAATTTAAGTATTAAATAAATAATTAAGTATATAATCTATTGCTAAAATCACTATATACGTGGTTTTTCTTTTAGTATCACTACTATAATATTGTGATACAACATTTACATTGTTGTATAAAATTATCTATATCCTATGTCCAGCAGTGGACTGATGTGGGCTGATGATGATGATGATGATAAAATTATCTCCATCTTTTTGTAGAACTAGGTTCTATTAACAATACCCAGAAATAATTGGACAGTAATAAAAAATCTTGAGGTAAACTGGTGCGTGGTAAACTGCTGGCAACGCCTTCTCTCGTTAAATAGACATCAACTAAAGTTAGTGCTTTAGTTTCATCAAAGGTTTTAGATCAGTGTGATTGAAGCGCTCAGACGGGCTGATGTCGGAATAGTGTGGAACTCGTCAATTCTTCGACCAGGGCCTATCACCAGCAATGAAGAATGCGACGAAGAAGAAGGAAGTTAATGCAACTTTAGTTTTTTTTTATAAGACGAGCTTTCAGGATGACCTCACTCCACCTGATGGTAAGCGGATGTCCTTTTAGTTGACGTTCAATGAAAAGTCCATCTTTCGTAACGATACCAAATATAACGTCGCCTCCCGCGCTATACAGCGGGTATCGTGCAAACTTTGATGTCTTTACCGTAACGTTCCGTATTGATTTATTTTTCTTTTACTTTTTTATTCAAACCTTACCCCAGTTGACGTTGTGTCCTGGTATTTGGCGGTTCGCTGGCAACACCAGGATTGGTAAGGTAAGCTATCATTAAACTAATCGTCTCTTTATGTTTAGAAAATGTCGTGTCAGCCTTACTTCGTTCGTTAAGGGAATGTAATTTAGTATATTGAAATAGTCGAACGTTCCCTTTGTTGTCGTGTTTCGTCTATAGAACTTCATAGGGTGTTCTAGACACAATTGAAAAAATATTGTTTCGAGGCCGAATTTGGTTTTAAGGTCGTTGATAGGTAAGAAACATTTTTCAAATACAATTATAATTACTACATTTATCGGTTGTCTAATACCCATAGTACTAGCTTTGGAGTAGTTTCGGACTAGATGACGCTGTTCGCCTTTTCTTTATCAATCAAGCTCAAATACGTGAGTAGGGAGTGTAAATTATTGCACATGGGTTATTATCTAAGTTATTTCAGAACATTAACTTATTCGATTTTTGTTTTTTTTTTAGTATTGCTTATAACAGCCTACCCCATCTCATCCCACGGGACACCCACAGGTGTTTTGTAGAAGACGACTTAGAATATATCAGGGACAAATTAAAAAATCATAAAAATATGCCAATCCCTTATTGAGTTAAATTGTAAAAGCGACTTTATTTAATAAATCCAGACTTCGCAGACGTCGACTTATCAAATATGTATTAAGTTAATATTTAAGCTCCGTTATAATGACAATACCTTAAGGGGTTTCGTGCACTTTACCTTATTTGTTTGTATATTAAATAATAAAGAATCAAGAAAGATTGTTTTTTTTCGAATTCAAGAGAATTGTTCGACAATTCCATCTACTACGAATATAAAAGTAATACTAAAAAAAATTATCATCAGCTTGAAAACGATCATCATCATGATAATAATAAATATCAACCAACATCACATACATTGCTCCAATCCCAAAGTAAGTAGCTTAAACACTTGTGTTATGGGTATCAAAAAAACGAAGGTACCGCAAATAAATACTTAAATACAAATATAAACGCCCAAACACCGAATAAACACAACTGTTCATGACACGAATGTTTGTCCCGGGTGGGAATCGAACCCACGACCCTTGGTTCCGAAGGCAGGGGTCACTACCAATTGAGCCACCGAGCCAGTCACGTAGACATAGAGTTCCCCCAAAGAGAGTTGACTTTGGAGGGATTTGCCTTAGTCACCACGTTTGGCAGGCGGGTTGGTGACCGCAGTAGGTTTTATTTGTACCCAAGTAAACACTGCTGCCCGTTTCCTGATATTCCCTTAGTCGTCATCTACGGCCCCCACGGGATGAAATGGGGTGGTCTTACTCTAAATTCGGAAACCACGCATACCCCTAACTCCTCCTTTTAATCCCATTTTCCAAATGATTAATAAGGAAGTTTGATGAAAGGGGATGTAAGGGAGCGACTAATAATTTTTCCGCTCCATGGCACCCTCACATACCCGTGGTGCATCCTACTGACAGACAAGGCTCTGGCAAGCGACTGGTGGCAGTATAACCATCACGATTGAAGGCGTAGCTATATACATACCACAGACCGATGACGGACAGCAGCTTCACCGGAGCGAGGAGCTTCGCCCTCCAATCGCCGACCGGCCTGCCCAGCATGGCGATTATGGATAAAGCCAGGTCTTTGCCCAAGGTAGCGTACAACTGGAGAGGCCTATGTCCAGCAGTGGACTGCGATAGGCTGATATTGTACAGGGTGTGTACCTGCTCCTTTTTGTCCAATTGGCTAAGATGGTAGGTAACTATAAGCCCCCATGATAGGGTCCAACTTCAAACAAGGGGGACCCTCACCAAACACAGCCTAATCAGGAATTAAAACAACCGATGGACGAGCCACTGCCCAATCAACGCACGTGTGTAGGGTGTCCATACAGTCATCTTTAACAACCGGCGCAAAATAGGCTGTTACAAATTTGACGTATTTGTCTACCTGTCTCTCTCTGTCTGTATATGTGTGTCTGTCTGTTGCTGTGTGTGTATTTGTGTGCCTGTCTGTGTGTCTGTCGCATCGTACCTAAATCTCGAAAGAGTGAAGCGATTTTGATTTAGGATTTTTTGTTAAAGTTAGCAGCTATCGATTTCTTGCTAGTTCTCCATGGGAGCAACCTTCAAAACCGTTTTTATTTGTACCAGACGGTTGTAAATGCTTGCATCTCTATGGTAGATAAATAACTTGCTTGAGCTCCGTGCGGATAGAACAGACCTAGATGGAGGCTCTTATTATTAGGTGCCAAGACTCACTGCGCCGATCTAGTTAGTTAGTTACTATTTAAAACCAAGGAAATGTTTGGAAAAGGGCAGGGACGTTTACCTGTGTACAAATAAAACCTACTGCATTCACCAACCTGCCTTCCCAGCGTGGTCACTAACGCAAATCTCCGTAAATGACAATTGTCATTCTGGGACGCCTTAGTCCAGTCATCATCATCATCATCAGCCTATTGCAGTCCACTGCTGTAGGCGTCTCCAGTTGTTCGCCACCTAGGGCAAACTTCTGGAGGATATAGTCATAATCGCCACGCTGGGCCGGCGGGTTGGCGATCGCAGGGCGTAGCTTCTTGCTCCGGTGACGCTGCTGCCCGTCATCGGCCTGTGGTATTTAGCTACGCCTTCTATCGTGATGGTTTTACCGCCACCAGTCGGTTTGCCAGAGCCTCGTTAGTTGTTCGACAGGATGCACCACGGGCAGGTGAGGATGGCTTGAAGCGAAAAGGTGATAGGTCGCTCCTTTACATCCCCAGTAATGGATGTTTATAGGCTGATGTTGATGACTATTAAAAAAATCCCATCAACTGAATTGTCACCCTATACCTCTGAGAGTAATCGGAACAAACCAGGTGTGTCTGTTTAAACGTTAGGCCGCGTCTACATAAGTGCTGTTTGCGCGCTCGGCGGCAAGCGGGTAACGCAAACACTGCGCGACTTGGCTCAAACACTACTTCTTGTAATAAAGTAGCATTTCCATAAACACACATAAATAATGTAACACACATAAAGGATGTAAGGGAGCGGCCTATCATCTTTTCGCTCCAAGCCAACCTCACCTGCCCGTGGTGCATCCTGCCGAATAACAAACGAGGCGCTGGCAACCGACTGGTGGCGGTATAACCATCACAATTGAAGGCGTAGCTAAATACTAAAGACTGGTGACGGGCAGCAGCGTCACCAGAGCAAGAAGCTACGCCCTGCGATCGCCAACCCGCCTACCCAGCGTGGCGATTATGGGTATATCCTCCAGAAGTTTGCTCTAAGTGGCGAATAACTGGAGAGGCCTATGTCCAGCAGTGGACTGTAATAGGCTGATAATGAATGATGACATAAATAACTAACTTAGGAAATTTTTTATAGAATTTCACCCCCACGTGACAGGTTCAGCCTAGTTTGGGAGGCACAGAATGTAAATATCACAAAGTGCCATTTAGTCCCAAACTAAACCTTGCTTTTTTAACCGACTTATAAAAAGGAGGAGGTTCTCAATTCGACTGAATGTTTCTTTTTCTTGTTTATTTGTTACCACAAATCTCCGAGAATTGTGAACCGATTTGAAAAGTTTTTTTTTATTCAAAAGTATGTATATTATTATGTACTTACTAGTTGGTTCCATTGTCACTATAATTGTGAAAATCTTGAAGTGTTTTCTTTTTTTGGTAAAAATGGTGTTATTCATTGTAGCACGTTATAATGACTTTCCTACGCCTGATGGAAAGCGAAAGAAGAGCCCAAGTCGCTGCGACAACGGGCAAGTAACCGATCAGTCACCGGTCAGTTCTCTGCCTCTTTCCATAAGGCGAGAGGACGCTGAGCTACTCGTACCTATATTAAAAACCGCTTGTTTGTTTACAACCCAGAGCAATAAAAAAAAGTAATCATTGGCAACCATTAATGGCAAAACTAGCTGGCTTCGCCCTGTGTTCATTACGGTCGACTGTTGATTAAAATAAATTGAATATAAAAACCAATACTTACATTGATTCCCATACGCAAGTAAGTAGCACTTTTGTCAGTAGAATTGTTCTCATACAATTATATAGGGTACTTGACAATATTTATTTTGGTTTGCCACTGATAGTCCATGTTTTTTTCAAATAGGTCACATTTTACTGACTCATTCTATATGTATACTGACTCATTCTATATGTATACTGACTCATTCTATATGTATACTGACTCATTCTATATGTATACTGACTCACTCTATATGTATACTGACTTATTCTATATGTATACTGACTCATTCTATATGTATACTGACTCATTCTATATGTATACTGACTCATTCTATATGTATATTGACTGATTCTATATGTATACTGACTCATTCTATATGTATACTGACTCATTCTATATGTATACTGACTCATTCCATATGTATACTGACTCATTCTATAAGCAGCGGTTGCAACTAGTACATACATAACATCACGCCTTTCTCCCAGAGCGGTAGGTAGAGACCACATCCTTCAATTAGCTACGATCCTGGCACACAACTTTTGCTTCGTCCACATTCATCAATCTCTTCATACATGCCCGTCGGTTCGGGATATGCTAAAACACTTCTAATTAAATCTCTATAGACACCACTGACTTGATTTAATTTAACCAAAACCTTGCAGTGCAATTTACGAGTTAGTTTGTATGTCGCAGCCACGGAGCAAGTACAAAGAGGAGTTGCTATAATTAATATTATCTATGAAACGAGGCGTTTCATTACCAGAGGGGTATTATTGCCTAGAGCTGTGTGGGAGCGACCTATAATCTTTTCGCTCCAAGACACCATCACCTGCTCGTGGTGCATCCTGCCAATAAACAAACGAGGCTCTGGTGGCGGTATAATCATCACGATTGAAGGCGTAGCTAAATCTATAGATCGTTGACGGGCAGCAGCTTCACCGGAGCGAGAAGCTACGCCCTGCGATCGCCAAAGATCATAGGTACCCTTACATCCACAAAACTATATACCTCTGTAAATAACAGGCATTGTTTCATTAAAAATAATAGTTACAACAACTCCTCTTTGTACTAGCTCCGTGGTCGCCATCTTCTAGAGTACTTACGCAACAAATCTAGAATGTTAGTCGTTTGTTTATTTGTCGGAGAACTGCTTCGCAGCAAACATTTTGCGTTTGCGTTGTCTAAGTAAGACTGAGCTGTCGTTTCTCTGTTTGAATGGAGTTTGTTAAGGCTATGTTTACTTTACAGTCACAGTTAGCGGCTAATCGGTCGCCGCTAGTTAATCTTAATAGCGCAAATACAGAAAATTGAGGGATGTAAGGGACCTATCATCTGTTCGCTCCAAGCTACCACACCTGCCCGTGATGCATCAAGTTGCAATAACCGGGCAATGTGAATAATGAAGTTTAGACAGCAATTATCACTTTGCCCAATAGAGCTTGGCAATATTTATAACTTATATGCGAGCATTACTATAAATAATGCCCGCATTAATCACTTGGTCCATAATACATACATAGGAGTAATGAGTAAAACTTGTTATAAATAAATAATAAATGGAAGTAAAAATTATTTTAATTAAGGAAACGTACAACACTGCCATGCTTCCACAATGACACGAACACTTTGGTGTGAAATGTCAATTTGATTAGTAAAAGTCAATTTAACATTTGTACAAATCGTTTGAAATATTTTGCTATTGTTTATTTTGCTTTGCTATTAAGATATTCGCCTTTTTATAATTTATTTTGTAGTTATTAATAACATAATTATTTTTTAAAAGAATAAGGATTCGTAAAAGGTAAGATTTCTCATAATTAGATCATTGTTTATACATATGACGACTACGATGTGAAATGGTGAATTATTTTGTGGTATTTGTTGAAATATTCCAAAAACACAGGGGAACTATGAAATTAATATACAATTACGATTTATAATGGAAATTCTGATTGTATTTTAACATCAGCATCAAAGCAAAACATCGTCAGGAAAGAGAAATTCTAAGGTTCGGAAATTCTAAACTTCACACAAGTTGAGCAACTCTCACTTAGCGAATGTGGTGCAATGATGAGAAGCCTTCTGAAGTGGTATACTAATTTCCTTCAGGGATTGGTAGTAGTGACTCCTGGAAGTCCTGGAGCGTCCCGGGCAACGGCCGACGGCTAATTCTTATACGAACAAGCCCGTTCCCCTCGAAGAAAAAAAAAGCAAATGTGGTTCACTTACGGCTTTCATTAAAGGCATTTCCGACGAAAAATAATCCTTATTTTAAGGTCGACTGCAGTCGCTGTTCATGATAACCCAAAAGATCCACTGGTGCCTTTTTGATCTTTGATAAATGTATAGGTATAATCTTAACTAATATTATAATCTTAACTAATATTATAAAGCCAAAGAGTTTGTTTGTTTGAACGCGCTAATCTCAGGAACTACTGGTCCAAATTGAAAAATTCTTTTTGTGTTGAATAGACCATTTATTGAGGAAGGCTTTAGGCTATATAACATCACGCTGCAACTATAAGGAGCGAAGAAATAATGGAAAATGTAAAAAAACAACGGGGAAAAAATAACTATTCCACGCGGACGAAGTCGCGAGCACAGCTAGTCATTTATATAAAGGATCTTTAGAATAATAGGTTTTACGGCTCTGGGAACGTGCCCTTTTAAGCCAGTCTTTAAACTTTTTAGTCATTTTTTATAGTCACTTTAAAGTCACAACACAATCACAAATACTTGTTTTTTTACACATATTTCTACGAATTTTACAGTATTTGAGACGTATTGGATAAATGTTGCCAGATTATAACGGTTTAACTTAATCGAAAAAAAAAGGAAATTGCTCCAAGGAGCTGTAAAATCATGAATGCCATAGTTCTCAAAAATACTAATTACTATTTCTCTTAGCAGATAAAACAGAAGAAACATGGCGAAGAGTGCAGAAGCAGAAGTGGAGAAGATGAAGATTCTAGAAGAGAGGATTAAAGCTCCGTCTATATGGGGGCGGGTGGCTTGCGGCATCAGATTTGAGGACCTTCAAGACAAGAGGTATGAAGACGCAGTCAGATTGTTGAAGAAGCATTATCTTCCTGAAGAGGTAAGAGAATAAACTTTAAATTTTTCGTAATTTCATACGTAATACTTTTACGAAGGAGACATTGGTCAAATACTTTGGCATTGAGGCAATGTAGAATTAATCTAATTGGGTTGAGTGACATATTAAATATGGGTACAAATACTTTTAAAATACTCAGCTACTTTATCTTCAGCTCTGAGATCTGTGGTGCAGTTCGGTCGAAATTTTTGGAAAGGATTCGAGGACCCCGAGCTTGAGAGCCCCGGGGCCTTACCCCTTAGCCCCCAGGTACGCCACTTGGAGTTAGCTCCATTTGAATGGGAGAAACATTTATTCCGGCCAAATAAATGCTTCCCTCTACTTTCAAGCCCTCGTCTTTTAAGATACTTTGAAGTTCTCATTGAGAATTAAAACTAATTGAAACACCTCCAAAACCATTTCACAAAAATACTTTATCAAAATCGTCACACCTTCTAATTCTTAACCGATCCATTTAAACCCTAACAAAGTTTATTAAAAGCCGGTTTTAATTAGAATTTCTTTTATATCGTCTTTAAAAAATAAAATTGTCTAAATGAAATAAGACCTTGGATATCTGTTTCGGGTTTGCTTTTAATTAAGGAAAGAAAAGATTTCCTTGTGTAAAATAATTATAATTTGCTTTATTTTCGTTGAAAGTTGGTTGAGTTTGAGGTATTATATTTAGAGTATTAGACTTTTAAGCACCGACATTGCAGAGGTTCCTGATTCAATTCACGGTAGATTAATTAAGGAAATGAACTTTTCTTGTTTCGGGGTCCGAGTGTTGCATAGTCATTTGATTAGAGAAAATTCGATAAGTAGGACATACCTTATTATATTTGGGGTTAGGGGTTCGCGGTACGTGGTTCAATAGGTTTGAGTAACCCTGCGCTAGACGTTCGAATCGGGATGTAAAGGAGCAGCCTTTCTACATTTCGCTTCAAACCAACCTCACCTACCTGTGGTGCATCCTGTCGAATAACAAACGAGGCGCTGGCAACCTACTGGTGGCAGTATAATCATCACAATTATTAAAAAGTGTACATAAATCCCACAGACCGATGACGGGCAGCAGCGTCACCGGAGCGAGAAACTACGCCTAGCGTTCGCCAACCCGCCAGCCCAGCGTGGCGATTATGGGTACCTAGATCCTCTAGATGTTTGCCCTAATTGGCGAACAACTGGAGAAGCCTATGTCCTGCAGTAGACTGCAATTGTCAGATGATGAGACCATCCAAACTAAGCTGTGTCACTAAGATTTACGATGATATCTTTCCTTGTCCAGCTCACATATAGATCTGTGAAGATAGCCGATGACAGAGAGGGTACCGATGAGTTTGTGCACAATGTCAGGATATGGATGAAGGACAAGATGTCTATCGCCGCGGTGAAGGAGGGAGTGGACAAACTGGTGGGTGTTATGATCATGAGGATACAGGAGAAACGTAAGTGTTACGAATATCACATAAGGTTTTTTTTTTTATAGTAGCTCGGCATAATGGCTTCCCTACGCCTGATTTTTTTTTTTTTTTTTTATAGTAGCTCGACATAATGGCTTCCCTACGCCTGATGGAAAGCGAAAGAGAAGCCCAAGTCGCTGTGACAACTGGCAAGTAACTGGTCAGTTACCTGTCAGTTGCCACCGTCATGCCGGCCCAACCCTAACCCCCCATGAGCTCCGGAAACCCTACTCACCGGCAGAAACACGACCCGGAGGTCATTTGCTCACCCTAAAGGACCCCTCAGGACCTCCACCCTATACCACCACACCTCCACACCTCGCCCCTCCGGGGTCCCCGGACGGGCGGACCACACCTCCGCCCGTCCGGGGACCCCGGACGGGCAGCCGAACTCGAGCGAAGATTCGCTATGCCCTCCCTCTCTTAGTTACAATACGACGGGCGGAGGTACAGTGCCCAAAATCTTATAGGTATTTGGGTCACTACCAAATGAGCTATTGAGCCAGTCAAGTACACCTGTAGGACTTATCCATAATCGCCACGCTGGGCAGACGGGTTGGTGATCGCGAGGCGTAGCTTCTCGCACCGGTGACGCTGCTGCCCGTCATCGCTCGGCCTTTGGTATTTAGATAAGCCTTCAATTGTGGTTGTTATACCATCACCAGTCAGTTGGCAGGGATGTAAGGGAGCATCATCATCATCATCATCAGCCTATTGCAGTCCACTGCTGGACATAGGCCTCTCCAGTTGTTCGCCACTTAGAGCAAACATCTGGAGGATATACTTACCCATAATCGCCATGCTGGGCAGGCGGGTTGGCGATCGTAGGGCGTAGTTTCTTGCTCCGGTGATGCTGCTGCCCGTCACCGGCCTTTAGTATTTAGCTACGCCTTCAATTGTGATGGTTATACCGCCACCAGTCGGTTGCCAGGGCCTCGTTTGTTGTTCGGCAGGATGCACCAAGGGCAGGTGAGGTTGGCTTGGAGCGAAAGGATGATAGGCCGCTCCCTTACATCCATGTAAGGGAGCGATCTATCCAAATGAAATATTAATATTAATTTACACAATGCTGGTACCAAGAATTCAAACTATTAAATATCGAAGTTACAATAGGGTTACGGCACAGATATCTCCAATAGATCCCGCACTTACGATATCGGGCAAAAGGCAATACATCTGTGCAGTGCAGGCGCGAAATACGCATGCGCTTAAAGTGCGTCAGTACCACGGTCAGTACTGACCAGAAGTCAGACCCGTGTGTATCGGAGACACTTTTAATAGTTTGTAGAACATAAACGTATGAATCTTAGTATTGAACTCCTTGGCGCCCGAGCTCAAGTTACGATGGAAAATATTTGACAGATGTTAGCTCGCGTTGATGTCTTTTTTCATGATCCCTTTCTTTCATTACCAATTTCACTATTTTTATCCCTTTCTAGCATACACACGTTTGACAATAGTGTTGCAATGTATTACTTTCAAGTATATCGATAATGCAAGATGTGAAAATTTTTATTGTTTCTACTTTAGATTTCCAAAGTGTCCTGAAAGAACATTAAAATGGACAAATGCCGCACCCTGCTGTTAGAGACATTTACATAGGATAGTTTTCACTGTATGAAGGATAGAAGACGAGTAAATAAAAACTGCTGTGATTGCTTTACATAACCATATTTACAACTATACTGTTTTTTTAAATTTGGTACCTAATCAAAAAAGCGTGTTTGTTCCGTGTCTAGGTGTTAGTATTTAAGTACGTACATAATAATATATACTAACTGGCCCGGCCGACTTCGTACCACCCATTATTTTTACCTTTTAAACCTACCCTGGACAAACATTTTAAAACCAAAATCAGCTCAATCGGCCCAGCCGTTCTCGAGTTTTAATTAGACTAACGAACATCAATTCATTTTTATTTATATAGATTATTGTGGTACCGAAATTGTTCTGATATCCATAACACAAGTGTTCTCTGTGTCTGTGCCTCTTAGCTACGATTATTATCGACATAGTAGTACGAGTAGCTATGATTTAGGGGTGTGTGCATCTACAGTTCCTGCAATACGAGATACCATCTTTAAAAGTAACAAATCTATATGACGTGAATTTAGGTTTCCATAATAAGAGTTTTATATAAACATATATTTTTATGCATGCATAGATAGATATCCAGTAGCTATTGCACAAAATACTTAAAAGGTGATACAGACATAATCTAGCCTCATTAGACTATTTACCTGATTGGTAATTTTTCTATAAAATTATCGACATTTCACAATACAAATGTACATCACTTGAGAAATGAGTTACGTCCCCCGCATACCCTTCGTACCACCTGAAGTTGACTCGCGAAATTCAAAGCAAAATGCCGAACATGCGGTATCTATTGGGGGTAATCTGTGGGTTACGGTAACCGAAAACCTCAATAAAGTAGGATAATGATTGCTCTTTGAATTGGAACAAACAAATACATCTGTTTATGTGTATGCGGTTAACATTTATAAGTATCAAGTTTCGTGTTGCAAATTGAGTGTTTTTATGGAAATCCAGTTGGGGCGTGACTTGACTTGTGCCTAGCTTATGAAAATACAAATAAACATGAGTTTCAGAGAACAGAGTTGGTGTGTATTAATGTGTAAAGTCTAGCTGCAGCCGACGGCTTTGCTCATCTTAGTATGTTAGTCATTTTCATCTCTTATTTTCACACGCGCTAATAAATGAATCGATGCTCAAAGCATGATGAAGTTATAGTACAAATAAAAACTGTATTTAATTTTTTTAATAGTAGCTCGACATAATGGCTTCCCTAGGCCTGATGGAAAGGGAAGCCCAAGTAGCTGTGACAACGGGCAAGTAACTGGTCAGTTACCTGTCAGTTGCTACCGCAATGCCGGCCCAACCCTAGCCCCTCACGAGCTCCGGAAACCCTACTCACCAGCAGAAACACGACCCGGATGTCATTTGGCTGAGGTTTTCAATAGGGTGTAGGTCCTTCTCCGGACGGGTGGCTTAATTCGAGCGAAAATTCGCTATGCCCTACCTCTCTTAAGCACAGTCATAATCATAGCAAAGAAAATGTAGGTCATCATGTTTGTACTTGAAGGCAGATTTACTGACAGTTAGGAAGCTCTTCATATTACAGATAGTTTTAAAAAAACATGCGCTAATGGGTTACTTTCCGGAAAACGAAGGTAGAAGAAGGAATGATAGGGTTGCTATAACTACACGAGTTTACACAAACTTTGCAAAATTGCAATATACACATATGTCTGCACTGGTGTATAACAATATTAATAAAATACTGAATATTTATCGAATGACAGTTAGGGAATGTAAAAATGAAGTAACTGTTTGGCTGAAAGGTTTAGACTACAATGAGACTGAAAAAATATTAAAAGTTACTTATACTTAACTAGTAGTCGATTCCTGATTAGGTCAATTAAGGACTCGAACTTTTCTAAATTAAATTTTAAAAAAGTCAAATTAGGACAATCACTCACTGACACACGCATACATACACACGCACACACACAAACACATACACACACAAACACATACACACACACACACACACACACACACACACACAGAGAGAGAGAGAGGGAGAGAGAGAGTAACACACATTTTACATTTTATTTTTCTCTTTTGGATTTGTATTTAATTTTATTAGAAATAAGTATAGTAAAAACAAATACATTTTAATTTATGATAAATTTGGTATGGAAGAGTGGCTTCTTCTGACACAGGTGCTTTTGCACTTACTAGAAGGAGTCAACCCCCACTTTAGTTATTGCCATGTTTGTTTTTGCAATAAATATTTTCATTTTCATTTTTTTCATTTTCATTTTCATTTTCATTTTCATTGTGATCCATTCACCTGGTTGGATTAGAAGTCCTTTGTTCATAAATCCCCCGATCTTAAGCTAGGGTTTTCCTTTGAATTGGTTATTTTGCGCTGTGTTTAGGAATTTTTATGTATCATTAACCGACCAGTAGTATAAATAGTCGGCGTATGTATGTGTCTAGAGCTAACGTTCGTTTCTTCTTGTGCTTTTATATGACTTGTGCAATTAAAACGATTTTATTAGCCTAAAATGTAATACTTCTACTTTATTTCTATAATGTCTATTTATGTGTTTTTTTATTTATACTGTGACGCACAGATAACCGACATACAAAAGGCGACGCGTCCCAAGCTCCCGTTCCGTTCTACGGGAATCTATTTGCCTATAAGTCGGCGAGAACTCGATTTGGGCTGTATCGATGGTTGTAACATTAGGGGCCAAATTCCTTGAATGCCTTTGAGCCTAAATTTTTACTGCATCCGTAAAAAGAATTCCGATTCAGCTTTGTGTTAGGTGTTTGTGATAGGCGGTAGCGGAAGATACACGTATATATACAGGCTATAATAAGCCTGATGCCGTAAAAAATTAATTAGTCCGTCTTTGAGATTGTTCAAAACTAAGAGACACGTATTTTTTCATTTTGTCAATTAGACCAAAAATTAAAAAGATATAGCCCGTTAAAATTACGCGGAACGTCACAGAGCGGGAGTTTTTTCGCCACTGAGTGACGTCAAAGACCCCCACTCCTACATTTTGATGCCTTGTATCTTTGTTATTTTTTGTTTATATGAAAAAAGGAAAAATACGTGTCAAACATATTTTTAAATATAAATAATAAATAAAATGTAATTATTTTGACCCTGGAAACATCCCTATTATGACATTACACTGGGATGGGACCTATCATCTTTTCGTTCTAAGCCAATCTCACTTGCCCGTGGTGCGTCCTGTTGAATTACAAACGAGGCTCTGGCAACTGACTAATGCCGGTGTAACCTCTATAAAAAGTCGTGTATCGTGACCTTTTTGGCAAACGAAAAGTTTTTTTTCTATATCGCTATCGCTTATCGCTTCCGCCATATCAGTTGTACGTAAATTGTATTCAGCACAGTGGATCCGATAGGTCTATATTAGGGACGCTGATGGCGCCGACTGAATAAGGAGTGGAAATGTAAGGTGAAGTTGTTTGGGCTTTGCGATCGCTGCCGATTACCGGAGACTTGTGAGTTTTCGATGGCAATAGTAGGGAGGTAAGGGAGCGATCTTAAAGGCAGCCTCACCTGCCCGTGGTGCATCCTGCCGAATAATAAACGAGGCGCTGGCAACCGATGGTGGCGGTATAACCATCAAGATTGAAAGCGTAGCTATATACCACAGGCCGATGACGGGCAGCAGCGTCGCCAGAGTGAGAAGCTACGCACTGCGATCGCCAACTCGCCTGCCAAGATGATTGCTCAAAGTGGCGAACAACTGGAGAGGCCCATGTCCAGCAGTGGACTGCGAAAGGCTGATGATGATGATAGTAGCTTCTTGTCGTTTGATGGAAAGCGCAAGAGAGGCCTAAATATAATTAAATAAATAACCCAAGACATGCCACGCTGGGCCACACATCGCCACTTAGCCCCAAACTAAGCCGAAAGTTGTCCTATGGGTACTAGACAACTGATAAACTACCTACTACTAACTTAATTAAATATCGCCCTAACTTTAATGTATTAACTATTTTGAAATGTTTCAGATGCCTTCTCCCGAACGTTTAGCAGAGTGAAGATCACCCACAATCCTTTATACACGACAGTGATGACCTTTTACAACGCTATAGAGAAACCTGTCAACATATTTGAGAAACTTGGTGTCAGAAAATATTTCAAGGTATACATACTTGCGCTGAAGAAGAGGTACAGACATCGAGGTGAATATATAGCGTCTCTTTCTTTAGTCAAGTTCCTGTACTACATTCAATTATCATCATGCGAGCGTCCACGGCTGGGCCCCTACCACCAAAATCGAAAACGATCGTGCCTTGAACGGATCGCTTACTTTGGTACCATAAATTCCTCCCATTTGTGTCTCCCATGTTCGAATATATGAATTAAATTAATGAAAATCTACTTTGACGAATTTTAGTTATCTTTTCGCGCTAAGCCTTCTTAACTTTTATTAAATCTGTAGAGAGGTATATTCTGTAGATGAAATACATTTTCCAAATAACTATCAGGGGTTATTAGTGATCGATACCTGCCAAAAATCTCTCGTTCTCGTCAAAAAATATGCTCGTGCTCACTCGCTCGTGGTACATCCTGCCATACTTTACGAGACTCTGGCAGAGGACAGACAGTTAACCAATAAAATTATGGGTAAACCCTACAAATGTTTGACCAAAGTGGCGAACAAATGGACTGACCTATATCCAGCAGTAGAATGCGATAGGCTGATGTTGATTCGCCGAATTCCTTCTCGTCCGATGATAAAAAGGGGCGGGAGGAATAAAGTTATAGTATAGATTTAATATAAGCTTAGTCCCGATTATTGGTTAACCTAATTCGACTCTGTGCGGTGACCCACACATTATCCAACTGTTGTGTACGCGGCTTAACTTTAGCTATCTATCAAACCATTTTCACCACTTTACACCGCGAATACCACAAAATATTTACAATGGCGTGATGTTACTGTAGCGATCTGGTCGCTTGATCACCGATGGACAGTTATCAATACTCATGCAAACTCATCACAATTTTTCACACAAATGATAATCGTCATTTGGGAAGATTTGTTTGGTTTGAGTTGAAGTCACCACGCTTTCAGGCGGGTTGGTGTCAACAGTAGGTTTTATTTGTAACCAGGTAAACGCTATGTAAGGGGATAGGGATGTAAGGGAGCGGCCTATCATCTTTTCGCTCCAAGCCAACCTCACCTGCTCGTGGTGCATCCTGCTGAATTACAAACGAGGCGCTGGCAACCGACTCTGGCGGTATAACCATCACAATTGAAGGCGTAGCTAAATAGGCGAGTTAGCGATCTCAGGACGTAGCTTCTCGCTCCGGTGACGCTGCTGCCCGTCATCGGTCTGTGGTATTTAGCTACGCCTTCAATCGTGATAGTTATACCACCACCAGTCAGATTGCAAGAGCCTTGTTTGCTATTCGGCAGGATGCACCACGGGCAGGTGAGGGTAGCTTGGAGCGAAAAGATGATGGGTCGTGACCTTATATCTCAATATAAAGGATTTAAGGATAACTATTTAACTTTTAGGGATAGCCAAGGAGATGCTGAAAGCTGCCATAAGTCTGGCAGCGAGTGCCAACGTGCCAGCCATTGCTGGCATCTTCACGACTGGCAGAAGCCAGCAGATTGCCACTGAGATCGGATTCGAGAAGTTTAACGAGATTTACTATATTCGATATCTCATAGACGAACAGGTGAGTCAGAAGAATTTTGGGAGATTAAATGAGTTAACAGTTGCAATGGCTTCCCTACGCCTGATGGAAAGCGAAAGAGAAGCCCAAGTCGCAAGTATTTGATCAGTTACCTGTCAGTTGCCACTGCCATGCCGGCCCAACCGTAATTCCCCACGAGCTCCGAAAACCCTACTCACCGGCAGAAACACGACCCGGAGGTCATTTGGCTGCGGTATTCTATAGGGTGGAGGTCCGTCCCCGGACGGGTGGCTCAATTCGAGCAAAAAGCGGAAAAAACCTCTTGTGTAAGTTTATCAGTGGTCCAGTACCCATAGTACAAGCTTTGGCTTAGTTTGAGACTAGATGGCGCTGTGTGACATGTCTTCGGTTGCAGATAGTCTTCTGGGACACCGGCCTTGGCAACTATGGAGCTGCGCTGATGGGTTACCGGATACCGGACGTGGAGGAGGCGCAGGAGGTCCATGCGCAGCACTCCTCGCGGTTCAACATACAGCCGGTCGATGATGAAGACGGTGATGATAATAAATGATGATGATGAGAATTTGTTTTTTTTTGTTTCATCATCATTGACTGGCTCGTTGGCTCATTTGGTAGTGACCGTTGCCTACTGAGCCAGGGGTCGTGGGTTCGATGCCCCGCAAAGTGCAAACATTTGTGTTGATGAACATGTATGTATTGGTCTGGTGTTTTCTATGTATTTATTTATAAGATGTTCCCGACGAAAAGAAAAAGTACCATTTTTTTTTAAAAAATCTTTAAACACACTTTCAAGCAAGAAAAAATGTCCAAATCGGTTTACAATAATCCTCGGAGAAATCTAGCGCATACATACAGCAAAAAATCGAATCGAATTGAGAAGCTCCTTTTTTGATATGTCGGTTAAAAATAGTATGCGCTTGTTAACGCTCGGCCAACGTAATTATGTTATGTAAGTAGGAATCATATTGTTTACAATATCCAAGTATATAGCATAATTTCTATTCAATAATAACGCTATTGTATCTAATTCCTCGTGAAAGCGAGCTATATCGCTGCATTGTGCCGAGCTAATTGTGGTCGTTGCTCCTGTCGATAACACTGCACTGCTTAAGCTGAAATAGTCCATTATGCATTTCATATTACTACATTTAAAACGGGATGTAAGGGAGCGACCTATCTTTTCGCTCCAAGCTGTAACTTTCCCGTGGTGCATTTTACTGAGAAACAAACGAGGCTCTGCCTGACTGATGATAACCATCACGATTGAAGGCGTAGCTAAATACTAAAGACCGGTGACGGGCAGCAGCATCACCGGAGCAAGAAGATACGCCCTGCGATCGCCAACCCGCCTGCCCAGCGTGGCGATTATGGGTATATCCTCCAGATGTTTGCTCTGAGTGGCGAACAACTGGAGAGGCCTATGTCTAGCAGTGGACTGTAAAAGGCTGATGATGATGATGAAAACGGGATGTAAGGGAGCGACCTATCTTTTCGCTCCAAGCTTAACACTAGCCTGTGGTGCATTTTACTGAGAAACAAACGAGGCCCTGCCTGCCTGATGATAACCATCACGATTGAAGGCGTAACTTAATACCACAGGCCGATGACGGGCAGCAGCGTTACCGGAGCGAGAAGCTACGCACAGCGATCGCCAACCCGTTTAACCAGGGTGGCGATTATGGGTAAAATGACAAGATGTTTGAATAAAGTGGCGAACAACTGGAGAGGCCTATGTCCAGCAGTGGACTGCAATAAGCTGATGATGACGATTGCTTCGTTGGTCAGCTAAACGAATCAGCGCGGCGAATATAGGTCTAAAGCCTCCAGGTATTTAACCAATGTGGCGAACAACGGGATAGGTCTATGTCATATAGACTCAAATCATCATCAGCCTGCCATTTCCACTGCTGGACATAGGCCTCCACCAAAGACAATTGTTATTTGGTGGGATTTGCTATAGTCACCAAGCTTGGATGCAGGTTGTTGACCGCAGTAGATTTTATCTGTACCCAGGTAAACGCTGCTGCCCGTTCCCCTTACATCGGTGATCCAAATATTACTATGCGTTGCGCGAACGCACGGATACCAAAAACCTATTCATAGACAATAAAAAAAAAATAATTAAATAACGTTTATTAACCATGAAAATTGTTTTACAAAAAAGGTTTTCACTGTCTCCCACACTAGGCAACGCCTGTCTCGTGGGAGTCAGGTATACAGATATTTGACATTGTTCTGCTGGACACATTAGAGTTTAACATGGAGAAAAAAGAAAAAAAAATAGAAGCTAATAAATAAAAATGAAAATAATTTAAAACAATTCTTCTTGCACCTACGGTATATTGTGTCATGTTAGTGTGTGTCTGTGTGTGAGAGTGTGCATGTGTGAGTGTATGTGAGAGTGTGCATGTGTGAGTGTGTGTGAGAGTGTGCATGTGTGAGTGTGAGTGAATGTGTGTTTGAAGTGTATAAGTTATGGTAGCCCTACGAATATGCTCTTGGGATCGAACGACAGGGATCGGAGTCGCTGCCGTTCACTACCTATGGCAGCCTATTTCTTGACCTTAAGAATTTCCTCTGACTGTCTATAATCCCAGGTCAATAAAAGGGTTTGTAGCCTCTTTTTGGCTTCATGAGGTGGGCAATGTCGTATATTGCTTATGTTCACAAGTCTATTATAGATACGAAAAAAGAGAAATACCATAAAACGTTGAGCAAAAGACGTATTGACCTTACTTGTAGGAAGTCCAAATATTCTTTTTCGGGGTAAACTGTTGAAATTCTGTAGTTTCAATGTCTGTTTGTGCATAAATAAAGTGGCTCGCAGTAAGAACATCCCTCGGACGCTTAACACTTGTGCTTCCCTGTAAACTTTTTCTGTCGAATAACGAATTGAGAACTCTCTCAATTTAATATAATGTCAAACCGGAGCGAGAAGCTACGCCCTGCGATCGCTAACCCGCCTACCCAGCATGGCGATTATTCTTAAATTAGCGTATTTCTATTCTTTGTCTCTTACAACCTCAACAAAGTCTAGTAGGCTAGACTAGACTTTGTTGAGGTTGTAAGTTCAGATACAAGTCTCTCACAATCTAAGTGATTTATGCCTGACCAAACTTTATGTAGGTACCTATCAACAGATTGTGAAAAAAATAAAGAATTTTTATTATTATTCATAGAAAAATACCTTTCAAATATCACCTCTTTGTTCTTGCTCCGTGACCCTATCCCGTCATAGTTACTACATTAAAACTAAACAGTGGAAGCAGTTTTGACCAATAACAACGCCGTTTTATCTAATTCCCGCCCCTGAATGTTATCTGTCGCCATTGTGGCATTGTCCGGCGCTAATTGTTGCCAGATGTTGCCGTCCGTTGCCCCGATAGTGCCTGCATCGCTTCACGCTGCAATGGACTTCAATGTATTTCATAGTTTCGAAATGTGCACTTATTTGGGCTGTAATGGCGAAGTGGCTTTATGTGAAACTGCTAAACGGCTGGGCAGAATTTGGCCACGGACTTAAAGAGTTTTGTGTTTGAAAACCGATGATTATGAAGGATTGAATAGCTCCACTACATCGATTGGCTTTTTATCTAACTGCCGAAGAAAGAAGGGTAATGCTTTTAAGCATTATGTTCATGTCGCCCTACATCCTTTTTTTTTTTGCGTATGGACTCTATCACGCGTATAAGTTGACGCCAATGTCAAGTGTTTAGAGAGACACGTCAAAACTCAGTTTAGTGCAGTCAATGAAGCATTATAGGTCCGAATTTTTTTACTGTGATCCGATTTGCATGAAATTTTGGAATTAGGTTCATCTTACCATTAACTTCAAAAGTGAAAATGATTTGAACTCCGCCACCACCCTGGGGGTGGTTGCCACCCCTTCTAGGGGGTCAATGGTTGTTTTTTCAAAATAACCTCGGATATCGATTGAAGATCTAATTTTAAGCAAAAAAGTTTCTATAAAGTTTCTCGAAAAATCTAATACTTTTCAAGTTATTGGCAATTGAAAATTCGCAAATTTTTCACGTTTTTCATCAGTTTTTTTCAAATATCTCCAAAAATATACGTTTTATCGAAAATTTTATAAGGAACGAAATTGTAGCAGGTAAAAAAATGAACAATTTGGTTCTTTACAAAGTATTCTAAGTGCAATATTAAGCTAGATATTAAAGATCAGAGCCGTTTTTTATTTTATCTGAAATTTCATCGATGTAGTCAATGCCATCTAGCAGCGAGCAAATGCATTTTATGCTTTCTAATCAAAAAGGGTTTTGTAGTGCTTGAAATAAGCTTTAAAATGAGCACTATCAAAAGCCTTTTGCACGTAAAATAAGTGAGCTATATTGCAAATAAGCGGAGCATCGAATGTTTTTTCTTTTCAATCAATGGGTTTAAATAAGTGTCATTTCCACCAAAACTAAAATTAATCATATTCCGCCTAGAATTAACTTTATTATGAAGAGTTTTATAGATTGTATTAGTTTGGCTGCTTTAAAACACATAGTTTTCAAAAAAGTCACGATTGAAAAAAAATCGAGAATTTCAAATTTTTAAAAATCCCACCTTTTTTTCATAATATCTCAAAAATGACGACAGATACGTATAAAAGTGTAGGAATAAAAAATTTAGGTACTTTTCTGCCAAACAATTTGGTTTTTTTGTTTTTTCTATCAAATAAAAATTGACGGAGATATGATTGTTTAAAGAGCGCGTGGCAGCGCAATCACAGCCTCTGTTAAGCCCTTTCACCCTTCACCGTTTTAAAACAAGGTTTTTCACTATATATTGCAATAAAGGATGTTGTAGCTCTCTTAATTACCTTTACGATGGTGTTTCATAAATTGTGATAGCATGAAAATTTAAGGAGTTATAGCCCAAAAACTCATCATATTTTTTTCTACTTAGTAACTGAACATTTCGGAGTGTGAATATTTGGAGCAATGTGAAATGATTGGCGACACATCCAAGTTATGAGATGTCTCTATGAAGCTGCCTCTATGTCCGGAGCCGAAACGTGGACATGAACTGTAAGGCTAGTCCACAAATTAAAGGTTGCTCAGCGAGCTATGGTAAGGGTTATGCTCGGCGTCTCTCTGCGGGATCGAATCCGAAATGAGGTGATCCGACAGCGAACCAAAGTCACCGACTAGCTCACTGGATTAGTCAGCTGAAGTGGCAGTGGGCTGGCCACATCAGCCGCAGAACCGATAAGCGTTGGGGTAAACGAGTTCTCGAGGACGCCCTCAGGCCAGGTGGAGTGCCGATTTGCGCAGGGCGGCTAGCTAGTGCTGGATGCGAGAGGCCCAGAATCGATCTAAGCGGCGAACATTAGGAGAGGTCTATGTCCAGCAGTGGACTGATACGGGCTGATGATGATGATGATGAAAATATTACTTACTCTCTACTTACATCTTTTTATGTCATACCAAAATATTTTTGTGTGTCCGCTAGGTGGCGCTGTAAAGTAAACAAAGGCTCTGTACATTTTTACTCGGAAAAATAGAATACCAATAATTACTATCTAAAAAGTTTACTCTTCTATAGAAAGTGTGAAGAATCTCAAGCACAAGTGTTATCAATACCTAGCATCAACGTTAAAAAGGATAATTCTTCGTGTGTGAAATTGTGACAGTGACTGTTCCTAATGACTTCATCTAGAGCTAATTAGGACTTAATAACGAGTGACTATAATAATACATATTCGCCAAATATAAAGCTGTGATACAATTCATATTACATACGCATAAAAAATAATTGAGTAATTTTCTAATGCTAACTATTATTGTGAAGGTGAAAGTGTACGACAAATACCTTCTTCATTATTACAAATAACGGACTGTATAACTGACTACTTGCTGTACGAACAAGTTCCTTTAATTCGTCAGTATTGTAAAGTGATTGGTAGCCGAGTGGTTAAGGCGCCTTAGTATTCACTCAAGAGCTCGGAGGTTGCCGGTTCAAACCCCCGAGGTGAAACGTCTTTTTGAATATTATTTCATTAGAGCAAGCAGTATGGAGACCAATGGTAACATCACTGTTCGTAAACCACGGAAATCGACGTCACTACAAAATCTAAATGACTCGTCGATATTTGATACAACAATGAGAAGCTTACCGAATACCTCACTAGATGTCTCCAATGAGTGTTGTGTGGAATTAAGCGCCCAAGTAACACATCTGACAGTTCAGTTACAATCAGCGAATAACGAAATAGACAACATGTGTGAGGAAATTAGACAGTTAAAAACCGATTTACAAAGAAGTCAAGAGGTAATAGAAATATATAAGAAGTTAGAATATACTAATAATAAATCAATTACTGCATCATCAGCCAGAAAAAAGAAAAGAAACAAGATATATGACAAAAACAGATGTAATATCGACATATCCAATAATGTATCTACAATACAGAATACAAATGAATCTCCCATAAAAATTGACAAGGACGTCGATAAGAATGAATCTGTCGACATATCACTTATCTCACCGCAATTATTGAGTTCTGCTACGATTGATCCGCCTATTTTACATTCTCCTATAAGTTCCAGTATAACCAAAAACACCGATAATATGTCCAATTCCGCGTCAAAACAAAGAGTGTTCATATTTGCGGATCAACAAGGACATAGACTAAGGGAAACCCTGCAAACACTTTTGGGCGCGCGATATTCTGTGTCATGTTTTTGGAAATCTGGTGCAAAATTGAAGGAAGTGTTGAGCTGGAAGTCTGATATTGTCAACGAACTTACTTTTTCCGACTATGTCATAATCTTAGGAGGTACTAATGATTGTAATCCCTTTGAATTTTTGTCAACTGTAAAGAGCTGGTGCATGACTATAGACAATACTAATATTATTTTACCAGAGATACCTTTTAATAAATACCTATGGGAAGGAAAATTAAATTATGAACTTAGATTTATATGTAACAATTTTAATCATACCTCATACTTGACCATGAACTACAGACAATGGTTGCCTAGAAGGTATTTCTACCCCTTGCATTTATGTCGGTCACTTCTGAGAGAGATTCTTCGATTGGATAATATAGGCAAATATTCCCAATACCATAATCAACAGTCTCAATCACAAGCTCGAAGTTCTTTCAAGCAATTTACTAACACAAGCACACAAACTGATAATATCATTTGTGAGTACGACAATGACAATTTTAATAATTCAGACCCATTTTTTCGATCATAAATCATTGAACATTTTACATCAAAATATTAATGGTTTAATGAATAAACTGGATCTCCTCTCAGTTTGTGTAGATGAATTAAATGAAAAAAAGAAAAACATTGATGTGCTTTGTATTACGGAACACAATATGATTTATAGCGATGTTGCATTGCTGCATATGCCCCTTTTTAATCTGGCGTCTTACCATACCAGAAAATCGAGGAAAGGTGGCTCATGCATACTAGTTCGTAGAGACCACAGGTACAGGGTTATTGAGGATATCTCTAAATACAGCTTGTCCAATATAATTGAATGTAGTGCAATTGAATTGCTTGATTTAAACTATGTAATTATTTGCATATATAGACCTCCAAATAATTCCGTTATGGACTTAGATATATTTTTTGACAATTTAACTTCTATACTACAACAGTTTTGCTACGGACGTAAAAAAGTGGTCATCTGTGGTGATTTTAATATTGACACCTTGAAAAATAGTAAAACTTCATTGACATTCAAAGAATTAATTTTGTGTTTTAATCTTAAATTGGCCATTTCTTCACCCACCCGTCTAGTGAGCTCAACTTGCATAGACAACTTCATACATAATGTCTATAGATGTAAAAGTGACATCATTGAGCTAGCTTTGTCAGATCATACTGCTCAACTTTTATCTTGCCCTATCAAACACAAACCTCGTATGGACTACTGGTACATAGAAAGAAGGGAGTATGGGATTGATAATCTTGATAAATTTTTAACATGTCTTAAGTCTCTATCGTTTAATGACGTATATAGTAGTTCAGATCCTAATCACGCATTCGGTGAATTTCATGAAATATTTACACTATTCTATGATCTCTGTTTTCCCATTAAAAGAATAAAGATTAAATCAATACATCGACCGAAATGGATTAGTAAAGGAATAAAAATATGCTCCAAACGTAAAAGGCAGCTACTTTGGCAGTATAGAAAAACCAAAAAGGACTCTGATAGAATAAAGTTTAAGAATTACACGCAACGACTAAGTAAAATAACGAAACTCACTCAAAAAAGTCAAAATGACCATTACATAAGAACAGCATCGAACAAATCAAAGGCTAGTTGGAGTATAATAAACAAGAATAAATTAAATGTTCCAAAAATCGATATAAAACAAATAAAATACAATGACATATTAATTACTGACCTGGCGGAGATAGCAGAAACATTTAATAATCATTTTATTGATCAAATAAAGCCATTGACATCCAACTCTAATTCCAATAATAATAATACACTGACATATTCTAATTGCAATTCAATATTTATTAAGCCAACTTCACCAATTGACATTAAAAAGTACATCAACATACTGAAAAACACAAATAGTGTAGGTTACGATAATATAGCCACTAAAGTTATTAAGTATGTCTGTGATACGATAGCACCGGTGTTATCCCACATATTTAATCTATGTATTGAACATGGTGTATTTCCTGACAAATTAAAGATAACTATTGTAAATCCATTGTTTAAAAAACTAGATAGGGAAAATTTGGAATGTTATCGACCTATAGCACTAATCCCTGTGATGTCCAAAATATTTGAGAGGATTATCTACGACAATTTAAATAGCTTTTTGGAGATCAATAATATCTTAGCAGAGGAACAAGTAGGCTTCAGAAAAAACATGTCTTTTGATCTGGCCGTTTTTGAATTTCTTAGAAACATTATATATCACTTAGATAAAAAAGATCACACAGCTGCTTTATTTATGGATCTTACTAAAGCGTTTGATTACGTGGACCATAATATATTAAAACGTAAACTCTACGCCTATGGCGTTAGGGGAGTAGCATTGAACTTAGTTATGTCTTATTTGACTAACAGAAGTCAAGCAACTGTAATAGCCCAAGTCTGTCCGAAGGAAAAAACTGAGATAAAGTATCAATCGAACTATAGAGTTGTCAAATATGGCGTGCCTCAAGGGAGTGTTCTGGGTCCGTTACTCTTTTTGGTTTACATAAATGACTTTCCCAGGAGCATTAGTCATCCAATGGTTCTATTCGCAGACGATAGTACTGTTGTGTTCTCTGATAAAGAACACACATCTATGCAACAAAATATTAACAATACACTTGTGGATATTGTTGGATGGTTAGAAAGTAATAACCTCTTAATAAATGTCACTAAAACTAAGACCATTTACTTTAGAAATCGGAAGATACCTAATAAACTCATAGTAAATTGTTTTGGGCAGGCTGTTGAAGAGGTAGAAATTACAAGGTTTTTGGGTCTTGAATTGGATTGTAATCTAAATTGGAAGGCACATACTGACATGATACACAACAAATTGTCTAAATTTTCTTATGCACTGTACATGCTTGCAAGGGTAGTAAGCATTCCTACCGTAGTGACTGCATATCATGCTCATGTGGGGTCAATATTGGGCTATGGTCTAATCTTCTGGGGTAACTCTGTAGGAATTGGCAATGTTTTCAAAGCTCAAAAAAAATGCATTAGAGCAATACTCAGGCTAAAAAGTACTGATAGCTGTAAGCTTTATTTTGAAAAATTGAAAATTTTGACTCTCCCAAGTTTATATATTTATAAATTAGCCCTATTTGTAAAAAAAAATCAGTCTCACTTTGAAAAATTAAACAGCAAACGTTGTCATAATAAAATCAAATTTCCCCCTAATAAATCTGCTCTTTTCAACAAAAGCATTATGTGTATGGCACCGAGAGTGTACAATAAATTGCCGATCAATATAAGGAATTGTAATGATTTAAATATATTCAAGAAGAAATTAAAGGACATGTTGTTATCTAAATGCTATTATCACATTAACGATTATTTGAATGATAAGTTCACATTGACATGTATCTGAATATTTTGACATTATACTCAGTTAGTTTTTTAAGGTTGACATATATAATTATAATAATTAGAAGTAGTCCTTTATATGTATTTTATTATGATTGAATTCTTTAATTTAAATATTATTGACATGATGTACGTTTTAATTAATCTTTATTATTAATAATTGTAATTTGCACGCCGTGAGGCAAAATATGGTATTTGCCACAATTCTCTTCAACATCACATTTTATGTATTACCCATATTTGCGAAATAAATGATTTATGATTTATGATTTATGATTTATGATTTATGATTTGTGATTTTTTCAATTTAGGGGTTGTTTGCTTGGGTTGTAAGATTTTCAAGGGGTTGAATATGATTTTAATATGAAGTAATTGTATTAGAAAACACTTTACAATTTCAACACTTACTATTAAACTGGTTTCTAGCGATAAAATGGCTTAAACTCAATTTTTCCATTAAGGGGTCATTTAGACCCCTTAAAAATGATTGGCGGAGTTCAGATCGTTTTCACTTTTGAAATTAAGGGTAAGATGAGCCTAATTCCAAAATTTCATGCAAATCGGATCACAGTAAAAAAAATCGGAGGTTAGCCCGTATTTTTCGCTTCATTGACTGCACTAGTTGGCCGCCCTACATCCTAAACGGCTTGACTCATTATGACATGCGTTGGTTTGATTCGTCGTGATGGTGTGACATCGAATCCAGGGATCAAAATTTTCAAAAAACTTTTACAAAAAAAAGTATTCAAGACAGTTTTATCAGTTGTCTAGTTTCCATCGCACGTATCCTTTGGATTAACTTGAAACTAGATGGCGCTATGTGGTCCATTTATTATGACGCATTTATACAGTGGTTTCCGGCATTTGCGAACATAATAAAATGACCCGCGGGTTTATTCGCCGGATACATTTATTTTAAATATTTTCTTTCTGCAAATGGGCCCAATAATAAATATATTGTTCAACTGTAGGTATAATCAGATGAAAAAATGTTATGAAGAAATTAAATAAAAAAAGACTCGCTTAGGACAGAAACTAGGAAAATACTTATAAAAAAATCATAAATAAAAATGTTTTTATTGGAACAATAAAAAGGTTACAGCAGATATAGTATGCAAGATAATAGCAGCAGTAGTTATACAACTGTGGCGCAGCTACTAACGCCATAAAATATTAAAATTTTTCGTTAGTTTCTTTTAAAATGTTACTAAGCCAGCAAACAAGCCTACGCCCTGATGTTGAGCGGTTCGTAACTATACATTGTTTGCAATATTTCCTTCATCAAAACTAAAATGTAACCGGTCAGGTGCATCAGAGCCTCTTGTAACAATGTTCCGCAGAATTACAAGCGTCTTTACGGCCAGTGGAACAAATGAGGTCATCCTCTCGGCCCTCAGAAGAGTTTTACGATCTGTCCATAAAAGTCTTAATCGCTGGACCTCCGGCAGAGAGAGGGCAATTTGTGAGCGAGTTTTATATCTTCCTCTGCAGCTACAGGTGTCGGAAGATTAATAAAATGTAAGTACGTGCTAGTTTAGTGACGTTTGACGCGATCTTCAGGTGGTAGGTTAAATGTTGGTACGTCATAATGTGATCTTTTCGCTCCAAGCCACCCTCACCTGCTCGTGGTGCATCCTGCCGAATAACAACGGCTCTGCAACCGACTGGAGCAGAATAACGATCACGATTGAAGGCGTAGCTAAATATTACAGGCCGTTAAAGGGCAGCAGCGTCTCCGGAGGGAGAAGCTACGCCCAGCGATCGCCAACCCGTGGTGGCGATTTTGGGTAAAGCCTCTAGAGCAGAATAACCATCACGATTGAAGACGTAGCTGAATACCACAGGCGATGAAGCAGCGTCACCGGACCGAGAGGCTACGCCCAGCGATCGCCAACCAGTGGTGGCGATTTTGGGTAAAGCCTCCAGAGCAGAATAATGATCACGATTGAAGACGTAGCTGATTACCACAGGCGATGAAGCAGCGTCACCGGAACGAGAAGCAACGCCCAGCAATCGCCAACCCAGGGTGATGATTTTGGGTAAAGCCTCTAGATGTTTGCCTAAAGTGGTGAGCAACTAAAGAGGCCTATGTCCAGCAGTGGACTGCGATAGGCTGATGATGATGATGATGTTTTTTATATCTTAACTGATGTTAAGGAAGTGTGTGTGTGTATGTTTTTTTATTGTGTTAAATGTTTTATGTGGATAGGTAGAAGGTCCTTTTTGGTAGCGAAAAGCCCCAAGTAATGAATTAAAGTTAGGTCGCAAGCTTACTAGTAGGTAACGCGTAATGAAAAACATGTTAAGCTTCTCCTGACCTCTTTCCTGTCGCTATTAATTAACTTTCCATGGCGCAAGAAAGTCTTTAAAGAACAGGCAATCTTCTGATAGAAGGTGTATTAGAAAATATTGTTTTGTTACAAGAGAAAACATCCAGATTATCGCGAGATCTACTTGTACCAGTACTATACGATAACGATTTATGAACAAGGTATTACGTCTGTAGTTCATAAATGTTTGTATTTTGTCCAATAAATAATATCTATACATCTATGTATTTAGAGGGCTATAGAAAAATAGCCAAGTCCGCGTATTTACACGTTTAGTTTTCACATAATTTATAGGCACAACCTTCCTACCGACAATAAAACTGTGAAGCCTTTTATAGCTTTGTTTGTTATCTTTCAATCACGGAAAACGATCCAATTTGTTTCCTGAAAAAATAACAGACAAATGTATGTACCATCTATTGTCCACAATAAAATGTTTGCTAAAGTGGCTCATAGTAGGGTTCTGTAGTTCAATTGCCATATATTTAAGTAAAGGGTAGGGCAAATTTTCGCTCAAATTGAGACGCCCGGCCGGGGGAGGACCTCCACCCTATAGAATACCGCAGCCAAAGGACCTCCGGGTCGTGTTTCTGCCGGTGAGTAGGGTTTCCGGAGCTCGTTGGGGGGTCAGTTTGGGCCGGCATGGCGGTGGCAACTGACAGGTAACTGACCAGTTAATTGCCCGTTGTCACAGCTATTTGGGCTTCTCTTTCGCTTTCCATTAGGAATTCATTATGTCGAGCTACTTAAAAAAAAATACTGTTTTTATTTATTTTTTTCTAAATGACTACGATGATGGCCAGGGCGGCCTTGTCATCCTCAATTCATCACCGGACTGTTGGGGGAGCGGAAGGCTCTCAATAAATATCATCATTATTATCAGCATATCACAGTCCACTGCTAGTCATAAGCCTCTCCAGTTGTTCGCAACTTTGATCGGTCTTGGGCTCCACGCAACCAGCACTTGCCAGCCATCCTGCGTAAATAGTCACACCACCTGGCCTATACTACGTTTGGAGAGAAGTGGATAATCTTGTATGCTTTTCTTAGTATTATCTCATCGAATTTGTAAGCTGAAGTGCCCAATCACATGACATCTAGTGGTCACATCAGCTGCTGAACCGGTAAACGAGTTCTGGAATGGATACCGCTTTTCGGCAAATGTAGCGTAGAACGCCCTCAGGCAATGTGTGTTACATATGAGAAACCCATGATCGATTGAAGTGGCATACTGATATAGATCCAACAGTGGTCCGATGATGATGATGGTTCTCTCAGAATCAAATGGCCGTTAAACCATATCATCATCATCATCATCATCAGCCCACATCAGTCCACTGCTGGACATAGGCATGAAAATAAACCATATAATTAGCACCATATCGTAAGCATAAACATCCATAATAATGCACAACATCCTTCTATTGAACCCGAAGCAGGTCAGATTGAATCATTTCCGTTCTAATGACAAGCATTTACGAGCAAAACGAAACTCGATTAATTTACATAAATTGACGAATTCATTTTATACGTTGATGTGATTGGAGAGTGGATAAGGCATATCCAGATGGAAGCTTCGTCTTCTTTGAGTCTTTATAGCGAAAAAAGTTTTTATCGATTTAATTGCTGATCCTTTATTTTTTCATTGGCTCAATTGATAATGATACTACCATTGATAGTGGTATCACTATCAATTGTCGTGGGTTCGATCCCCACCCGGAGAAACATTCATGTGTAGAACGTTTGTGTTTATTCAGAGTCTGTGTGTTTATATTTGTTTATATTTGTAGGTATGTATTTAACTGGTAATTTCAAATGTATGTCTTGCTTTTCTGTGCACTTAATTTCAGTTTATATCTTAAGATATGGACAAAAATACATATTTTAACTTGATTTTTTTTATAAGGAGAGCTTACAGGATGACCTCACTCCACCTGATGGTAAGCGGTCGTGAGGTGCAAAAGTTAGGTCGACAGGCACAATACTTAATTAACAAATTAGCACGATATTTAATAATTGATACACTTGATTAGAAGTCTTTATATACCTACCTAAAATATACGAATATTTTACAATTCTAGTAATACCAAATTGATATCCTCTTTTTTATGAAATCAGTTAAAGAGGGTAGGTACTGAAGAAATTTCCATATACCGCGTCAATTTTCAGTCTTGCCTCCGAGTCGATCCAAAGCTCGTTCAAGACACTAATTAATAATATTGAAATGGATTGTTTTTGATTAAAATTTAAAATAGCCTCATCCTTTTCAGACCCCTTCTAAAAATCACCTGTCTCACTCTTCAACCTAAGATCATTTTGATTGACCGAATTGGGTATTTACTTTGAAAAGTCTAATTTGTCTTAAAATTTGGTTGCAGAAAAACGTGAACACGCTTCCTTATTGTGAGAGTGTTAAGGTTCAAAATAATTGTGACAATGTTACAGGTATAAAGTCGATTTCTGTTTCATAATTTCCTGTACAATAAATTCAGTTAAAGGCTAATTAAATTTGGAGTAAGGAACTCATTTAAATTTAGGATGAACCCAAATTTTGAACCCAGATACTCGTAACAATATATTTATAAGTATTAAGGATCTTTACTTCCATCTAAAGCTGGTAACGGCCTGCTGCCTGTTATCGGCCCGTGGTATTCAGCTTCACCTTCAATCTTGATGGTACCACCACCAGTCGGTCCCCAGAGCCTCGCTTGTTATTCGGCAGTATGCACTCCCTTACTTCCTTAGTAACCGTTTTTAACTTACTACCTGGCTATATTCTCCTGGTACTTTTTCCACGTAAATAACACTGGTCAACACTGATTTTGCCACACGAACTTTGATAGCTAATTTTGTTTTATCGATCTACCCTCATCATTAAATCACAGTTGTCATCGGTCAGTTAGCCTCATATTTTTTGTGATACGGTGATACTCATAACTAGTACTACGGCGGTAAATTAACAGAAACGCTCACAAGTAAATCGTCGTAAAAGTATTTGTAGTTGAATTTGAATATTTTTTGTGATTTATTAATCCTGTGAACATGTCGAGGAAGTGTAATAATGACCCTAACTCTTTTTGTTATATCTGCGGAGAACTTACATTCAAAAAACAACGACGAAATTTTACGAATCTTGTGCTGGAGTGTTATCACCAATGTTTTGGTTTTTCTGTCGCCCATCAAGACAAATTCTTTGCCCCTCATGTCTGTTGCATAACGTGTGTGAAAAATTTAACCGACTGGAAGAAAGGTGCACGAGCTATGCCGTTTGCTATACCCATGATATGGACTGAACAGCGAGATCACGTTTCGGATTGCTATTTTTGTCTCACTGACATAAAACCCCTTGTAGAGCCAAATAATGTGCTTTTACCACCATTGCATATCAAATTAGGATTAATAAAAAATTTTGTGAAGGGGATGGATCGCAGTGGGAGTGGATTTTTGTACCTAAAACAAAAATTCCCTAAAATAAGTGATGCAAAAATAAAAGAGGGTATTTTTGTTGGCCCCTTAAATCAGGGAGTTAATAAAAGATTCAACATTTGAAGAAAAATTAAGCGGTTTAGAAAAATGTGCATGGAACGCATTTAAAAATGTTGTTGCAAATTTTTTGGGCAACCACAAGAGTGACAGCTACAGAGAGTTGGTTAGCGAGCTCTTATTGTCATATCAAGCATTGGGTTGCAACATGTCACTCAAGATCCATTTTTTAGACTCGCGCCTGGATTTTTTTCCTGACAATTTAGGGGCTGTCAGTGACGAGCACGGCGAGAGGTTCCACCAGGACATTTCTAGTATGGAAAAGCGGTACCAGGGCAAATGGAGCCCAAATATGTTAGCGGATTACTGCTGGACAATTAAAAGAGACCAACCAGAAGCTAAACATTCCAGAAAATCTTAAATTATTAAGTAATTTATAAAAAAATAAACGTTTGATTTACGAGATCTGTATTTTTTCTTAATATTTTAAATTACTCAATAGAATGAAATCCTTAGCTAGCGAATTTTTTTTAACTGTTTATTTTTTCTTACAATCACCAATTAAAGTAAAAAATATCAAAAAAATCCGTGTGGCACGAAAAAGTTTGGATTTTGTTGACCAGTGTAACCTCCAAGAGTTCCTTTTTCTTCCCAGTTTTTTATTTTTAGGCAAGTGGGACCGTGGTCCTTACTTGCCTGATAACATTTTTGAATCGGTCGACTGGGACCATTTTTTTCCTCGGGGAAAATGGTGAGGGGAGGGTGGTGTCACGGGACCCAGAAACCAGGACTTACGCGACACCGCGACAGTTGACGGGGCAGGTTGAGAGCTTGGAGCGAAAAAATACCTTACCTCACACTTACGAGGGTGGATCAAAAAGTACCCGTGTTTGATGGCTAATAGCGTTGCTCACGAAAGGTACCATTTCCATCGTGTAGTTATTTCCTTTATTAATAAAAAAAAGAAACAATGTGTCGGTTTAGTTTTTTTTTTTCAGATTTTAGATTTGCCATCAAACATGTGTTCGTTTTGATCCACCCTCGTACAATCTTTTACTAAACAGTAAACCAATGAATGAAAACGAATTCAGTTTTACGAAGCCAAAACTTCTCCAACACAATTTTGTTTATCGAATAAAGCGGACACCTCGACTCGCCAGCAACCTGCCAATTTTAATGAGATCAAGATCGCTATCTTGCCAAGTTAAATTAAATTAGTTATTTTTCTCTGATGAAATTTTAGACGGAACTTCATTATAAAAGTTAGCGGTCAGTAGCCACGTGGACGGTTATAATTTTTTCGTATTCTTTTGAAGGATCTCGAAAAGGATTTTTTTTAGCGTTCCTTAGCACGGAAACTGGAAACAGATGACGTAAGAAAGGTACGGTACAGCGAATATTCGCTCAAACTGAGCCGCCCGCACGGGTACATGTACCTCCACTCTATAGAATACCACAGCTGAAATGATCTCCGAGTATTGTTTTTTTAAAAGTAGCACGACTTCATTGCTTCCCCACGCCTGATGGAAAGCAAAAGAGAAACCCAAGTCGCTGTGACAACGGGCAAGTAACTGGTCAGTTACCTGTCAGTTGCCACCGTCATGCCGGCCTAACCCTAATCCCCGGCTGCCGTTGCAGCACTCACCCCACGGGCTCCGGAGACCCTACTCACCGATAGAAACACGTCCCGGACTTCATTTGGCTTCGGTATTCTATAGGGTGGATGTCCTTCCCCGGACTGATGACGGGGATGCGTAAATGGATTTTAGCCCGAGGAAATGAAATGGTCCCAGTACTGAGCCCTTGGTTATTAGGCAAGTGGAACCGAAACACGGTCCCACTTGCTCAATTTGAGCGAAGATTCGCTATGCCCTACCTCTTTTTGTTTCTGGCGATGAGTAAGGTTTCCGGAGCTCCTGAGGTGATGCTGTGTCGGCAGCCGGAGGTTATGGTTAGCAACGCGCGTGTGATACCCCTGGTGTCCATAGGCTACGGTAACCGCTTAACATATGGGCCGTAGGCTTTTTGTCAACTTAGTGGTAGGTATAAAAAGAATCTAATGAGCGGATCCTACGCCGTATACACGAAAACGTCCTTATTTTATGCTGAGAACAAGCAACCATTAACATTCGTAACAACTGTAAACATCCATACTAACTTACGGAACTTAAGTATTATAATTCTATGCGCGCTTGACTGATTTTCTAGTGAAAAAAATTATATTATGAATTGGTAATGCGCAAAGTTTGTTGGAATCTTTCTGACTTTTGATAAATAATATAAGCAGGGGATGAGATGATCAATCAAAAGTTAAACTCAACTTTAACTTTTTTATAATGATAAATGACTGTCTAACCTTTTAATAGAATCATCATCATCATCATCAGCTTAATGCAGTCCACTGCTGGACATAGGCCTCTCCAGTGGTTCGCCACCTAGAGAAAACTTCTGGAGGATAAACCCATAATCGCCACGCTGGGCAGGCGGGTTGGCGATCGCAGGGCGTAGCTTCTTGCTCCGGTGACGCTGCTGCCCGTCATCGGCCTGTGGTATTTAGCTACGCCTTCTATCGTGATGGTTTTACCGCCACCAGTCGGTTTGCCAGAGCCTCGTTTGTTGTTCGGCAGAATGCACCACGGGCAGGTGAGGATGGCTTGAAGCGAAAAGGTGATAGTTCGCCCCCTTACATCCCCATGATCAATAGGGAATATGCATGAAAAATAGTTTTAGGTATTTACTAATTTATCGTAAAATAGATCAAAATCTACTACGAACAGTGAAAACAAAATCAAAATTGGTTGAAAAATGGGCGAGATACAGTCATTGAAAGTGAATATCTCGGCGGATTGTGCACGTACCCGCAATAGTAGTACCTAGTTAAGTTTCTCATTGTAAGTGACTGTATGGTTTTTTAATGAGAAAATAAATATTCTTTAAACCTATATATCCGTCTCTCTCTCGCGAAACAGATTTTTCTATGGAGTTAGTACGGCGCTCACGGTACGTGACGTCAACTACCGCATCGGATCTCTCTGTCTAATCAATAACTTTAACGCTTTATAACTCGCTTAATAGAAAAGATAGTTTAAAAATTCTTCGATATTTATGTATCTGGAAGACAAAAGATCTCAATAAATCCATAAAAAAAAGTCATGCATATTCCCTATTATGGATATTAATGGAATCATCGCAGTCCTCTGCTAGACATATTCGTCTCCAGTTGTTCGCCACTTTGAGCAAACACCAGGAGGTTTTACCCAGGCGGGAGTAACCCATGATCATTGCGCTCCTTGCAACTCTCACCTGGCCGTGGTGCATCCTGCCGAATAACAAACCAGGATCTGGCAATCGACTGGTGGCAGCATAACCATCACAAATGAAGACGTACATACCATATGCCGATGACGGGCAGCAGCGTTACCGGAGCAAGGAGCTACGCCCTGCGATTGCCGACCCTCCTGCCCAACGTTGCGATAGTGAGTAAAGAATCCAGATGCTTAACCAGCTGGAGAGGCCTACGTCCAGCAGTGGACTGCGATAGGCCGATGATGATGATGAGTGATAGTGATTATGACATTAGATAAATGACCTAATATCTATGACAGGCTCGGTAGCTCATTTGGTAGAGACCTCTGCCCTCTGAGCCAAGGGTCGTGGGTTCGATTTCCGCTCAGTACAAACATTTGTGTTCATGAACATGTCTGTTTGTATTAGTCTGGGTGTTTTCTATGTATAATATGTATTTATTTACAAAAAAAAATGTATCTAAGTATGTTTATCAGTTGTCTAGTACCCATAGTACAAGCTTCGGCTTAGTTTGGGGCTAGGTGGCGCTGTGTGGCCCAGCGTGGCATGTCTTGGGTAATTTATTTATTTATTTAAAAAAAAATCTACCTAGCTCACCTTAAGTCATATCTAAAGACTGCCTACAGTCTCCCCCACTTATCCCCTACGTAATCCATTCACTTAAAACAATTTGAGAGAATAAAACCAATTGTTTATCCGGGAAGCATTGGACAGCGCCGGGAGCGTTATACGAGCGAATTTACGCGGGGAAAGCTTACGACTTCGCACTAAAATTGCACAATAAACTTAATTCGACTGTCCGACACTCCTTTTTGCCGGTAGGTAGGGTCTTTATAGTCTAACATCCAGCTATATAACGACCTTCACCGAGATGTTTATTTGATGAAACTTATTTTATTTATATGTAATTATATACCTATTTCAACTAAATATAATGCATATGGGTTGCCAATCAAATTCCCAGGACGTAGCTTTTCGCTCCTGTTGGAAGATGATAGGTCGCTCCCTTACATCCCCACACAACGTATGGCCAGATTCACAGTCAGATTTTCCATAATTGGACCTAGTTCTGCAGAAAGCAGCCATGTGGCACTTTTTCGAAAATCGAGTTATTAACACAGCCACACTAAATGCGACATGCCGGATTTTTTGCAAAGACAGCCATCTCGATATCTCTTTTAATGGCGGAGATATGAGCTGTCAAATGCAGCCATCCAACAAGAATATTTTGCAGAAAACAGTCATCATGGTGTAAAATGCAGCCAATTTGGACACAAATTGCTAAAACCAATACTGCATAAGTCAGCCTACTATATGGCTGTTTTGAACAAATTTCAAAATGTTAGGAGTTATCAGGGATCGAGTTACGTATAAGACAGCCACTTCGCCATGTTTTTTGATGCCACGTCCTTTCCATTTCAGCGTCTTGAACCATATCCTCCATTTCATTAGTGAACAATTATGGGAAATGACATTCTCTTGCCTACAGGCCTTGTTTGCTGATTCTGTGCAATACTTGGACGGACAAGATTGCTTCATAGACAGATACATGCACATTTCTTCATTTGGATGTATCGCCAGTCTACTTGGCATCGCTGCAGAGACTCCAGAAAAGGCCAGATTCCAATCGAGCCAAAGGCATTCTCTTAGTCCATGAATGCTAGATACAAGCACTGATTATACTGTTACTCTTCATAAATAGGTAGGTATAATCTGCCGCTCTGTGTGAATGTCCCGTATACTCTTCGAAATCTAGCTTGTTCTGGCCGTTGGAATTTGTCGAATCTTTGCGAAAGACGATTCGTGATCACTCTTAAACACTATATAGACGTGCAATAGGGTCTACTTTTTTTAAAGAACAGAACAACACTCTTATTCCACGCCCCTAGAGTTCTACCTTCAAATAAGACAGCGTTTTAGGTGGCTTCTTCCAAGAAACTGTACACCGTAGACCCCTGATTTTGCTCGATCGAAATAGTGTTGAAATACAGGAAGCCGTACCGTAATTTCCAGGTTCTAAACCGGGAAAACCCATTTTCCTGACGAAGTGACGCGTGGGTCGTCACATCGTGAGTTCCCTCGAAAAGTTTAAACTCCTTACCCTTACTCTGAATGTTGCAAAATCTTGAGCCTTTTTCCATGAGGACACGAATCACATTTTTAAGTTGCTGGTTAACGTCAGTGGTAGTTTTCAAGGCAGAAAATGGATTCTCCAGGTTGGAGAACTTCATCAAGCGGACACCTTCGGCTTTAAAGTCGAAATTCAGAGTGCCTCGGACAAGACAAGTCCGTCATCGCTGCCGGAGTTGGTCTCGTTGATCGCGGATACATCTCTGAATATGTGCCGGCCTGTCTGCTATAATAAAGTCGATCTCGTTTTTGTCGAAGTGTCGAAGCTTTGCCACGTCTACGTTTTTTGAGGCTGCTTCTTATAGAAAGAGTTAATCAAGAAGAGCCCCTCACTCACGTTCCAGAAAGTTGTCAAAATCTGCCCCCTTTGATTCCTGACCCAAAAATCATAAGATCATACTACCGATTCACTACAATTCTGTACTCCCGCTTTAGCTTTGAAGTCCTCATGACGACATTGTAGTGGATCTTGGTTGAACATTTCCTCCACTTCGTAATCCAAGGGTGCCGAGGTCACTTTTAAATAAAGAAGTAGTGTTCATAAATCTAAGAAGACAAAAAACATTGTCTTATTTTTTTTTAATTAACACGATTTTTTAGTTTTGTCACAAATTACAAACATTATTTTACATGAAATCGTAAAGCTATGTGTATATTATGACGAAGTCTGTCCTTTATATTATTGTTATGCCATTTTAAATTAGTGCAGAATACAGCCAATTTACATTATCCAGCATCCAACATCTAGCCATCGTAAGTTGGCTGTTTATTCGGTACAAAATTTGATGAAATAAGCTATTTAGCATAAAACAGCCACATCAAAAAACAACTATTATTGGTGTTATGCTAAACGATATATAGTCGTAGATATGATATAAAAATCTGCTTTACTTTTCCGAATAATTCTCAAATATAAAATAAACAGAAAAGTCATAAATAACTGAAGGTGAACATTCGACAGAAAAACGCTCATATCTCCGTTCGTACTTTCCATCATTTGGCTGCGTTCTGCAGAACTAGGTCCAATTATTGATTTTATAGACATAAAAATGTCAACACATATTATCCGTAGGTAGAACTATGTTTAACGTGAACTGTGACGCAGCTGCCCGGCTTGTGGTATTAAGCTACGCCTTCAATCGTAGTTCTCACCTTCAAGCTGCTTCTTCTTCTATTTATGCATCACGGGCAGGTGAGGATGGCTTGGAGCGAAAAGATGATGGGTCGCTCCTTTACATCTATAGGTACTTATAATAAATCTGTAGAGAAGTCAATTCTGTACATGAAATATATTTTCAAAATAACTATCAGTGGGTGATTAGTGATCGATACTGATGCCAAAAATGCAATCAGTAGAATTTTTGTCCGTCTGTCTGTATATTCGTTATAGAAAAAAAAACTACTGGACGGATTTTAATGAAACTTGGTACGATTATTCTTCATACTCCTGGGCAGGTCATAGTATACTTTTCATCTCGCTACAATCAATAGGAGCAGAGCAGTAACGGGAAGTGTTGGGAAAACGGGTTAAATTTTTATCTGTATGTTTGATTGCGCATCACGCGAACACTACTCCATGGAATAAACCAATATATTGCTAGAGGTCTAAACGTAGGCACTAGGTAAAGGTATAGATAGGTATTTGATGGAAGTCCTTTATTTTTGAAACCCGATATCCACGCGTGCGACGCCGCCGGCACAGCTAGTACCAAGTAAGTCAAAGAAGCCATCATAAAGATAGCTATATATCAAACACAACCATAAACGGGTTCATAATTCCCCATTTTAACTCCGACCCACAGTGCTAAAGCTATTCAACTTGTCTCCGAGTGAATAACCGTTCTAACTTCAAAGATAGCCCCGGAGTAACTCACTAAACGCCAACATTTAATGAATGCTAACTCTCATAGGTTATCTGGCCGAATTCTGAGCCAGTTATTGCCAAACTTATGGATCCCTAGCCATTGGGAGGTCGATGGGTACGTACAGTGAATTTGATAAGCGACTAGATTTGATGTGGTATAAGAGATTGAGAAATGATTGCTAAAAAGTATAGGTAGGTAGATTAGTAGAACAAGTGAAAGTGTGTGTGTGTGTGTGTTGTTTTAAGAGAGGTAGGGCATAGCGAATCTTCGCTCGAATTGAACTGCTCGTCCGGGGAAGGACCTCCACCCTATAGAATACCGCACCCAACTGACCACTGGGTCGTGTTTCTGCTGATGAGTAGGGTTTCCGGAGCTCGTGGGGGGTTAGGGTTGGGCCGGCATGGCAGTGGCAACTGACAGGTAACTGACCAGTTAGTTTTCACAGCGACTTGGCTTCTCTATCGCTTTTCATCAGGCGTAGGGAAGGCATTATGTCGAGCTACTATAAAAAAATCTGGGATAAAAATTTACAAGAGATGGAAAGTTAGTTAAATTATTTAGTTAAATGCTGGTAATAGGGTAAACAGTGCACTGCACACCTTTGTGAACAGCCAAAAGGTCTCCAAAAATGGCACGTCTGGCGGTTTACAGGGGAGTGTTAACATCGACACTAACGTACCTACTAGTGAGAGTTGGGTATGGCAGAAGCAGCACGAGAGTAGAATTAATGACAGGCTCGATGGCTCATTTGGTAGTGACCTCTGCCTTCTGAGCCAAGGGTCGTGGGTTCCATTCCCGCACAGTACAAACATTTGTGTTCATAAACATGTCTGTTTGTAATGGTCTGGGAGTTTACTATGTATAATATGTATTTATTTACAAAAAAAAAGTATCTAAGTAAGTTTATCAGTTGTTTAGTACCCATAGTACAAGCTTTGGCTTAGTTTGGGGCTAGATGGCGATGTGTGGCCCAGCGTGGCATGTCATCGAGTCAGTCATATAATAATAGTTCAACAGACGCAACGTATAATCAATTGGTGGTTTACCAAATATAACTTATTCAGGCCATTCAGGTTTTGCGGCACAATTTTAATCCGTTTAATCAATCGTCTCTCGGATGATTAATATACCACATCGTCCGTGCATTATCACTGGCGCCGGAAATTTCGCCAATTGTATCGGCATTATTGTACGGAACTTGAGTAAGTTTTGCATATAACGTATGACGCGCATACGTTATATGCATAAACGATCTGTTTTTGATACCAATGAGAAACCACTATGCAGTTTTTTTTTAATTACTAGCCGCTGCCCGCGGCTCTGCCCGCGTGAATATTCGTATAAAACGTAGCCTATGTGTTAATCTGATGTACAAACTATATCCCTGTAAAGTTTCATTAAAATCCGTTGAGTAGTTTTTGCGTGAAAGTGGAACAAACATCCATCCATCTAACCATCTATCCAAACAAACTTTCGCGTTTATAATATTAGTAGATAGTAGATATTAGTAGATAGTAGAAGAAAAGTAGATAGACTAGTAGATAGAAGTAGATAGTAGAAGTAGATAGTAGAAGTAGGATAGGAAGTAGGATTTAAATCTTCTGTACCTAATATAAAAATGTATCGCCAAATGTGTTGGGAAGTGAGAATTTATGAACAGCTGAACCGATTTCAATAATTATTTTTTGACTGACTTCAAACTCTGCTCCACTTCTACTGTTTTTCTCATATCATCTTCTTTATCTTCCTTTTTTAGCCTATTGCAGTCCACTGCTGGACATACGCCTCTCCAGTTATTCGTCACTTAGGGCAAACATCTGGAGGATCTAGAGGAGGATACCCATAATTGCTGGGCAGGCGGGTCGGCGATCGCAGGGCGTAGCTTTTCGCTCCGGTGACGCTGCTGCCCGTCATCGGCCTGTGGTGATGGTTATGCGACCACCAGTCGGCAGCCACAGCCTCGTTTGTTGTTCGGCAGCATGCACCACGGGCAGGTGAGGTTGGCTTGGAGCGAAAAGATTATAGGTCGCTCCCTTACATCCCCACACAACGTATGGCCAGTCAGATTTGCCATAATTATTGATTTTATAAACATAACAATTTCAACACATATTATCCGTAAGAAGAACTATGTTTAACTTCACATAATCCCTCCTTTTGTACGCGAGTAAGTATCGCGCCCCAAACCATTCTCGCCGGCTCATAGTAAACAAACCAAGTTTCCACCATCAAACTTTGCCTAAAGATATCCCATTTGCGAAATGACTTACAAAACGCTCCACTACTATTCAAACGGCTCCTATTCCATTATTTGTTCCTTGTTCTATTTTGTTTTTGTTTTTACTTTTGTTCAGATGCTGTAGAGTTATATATGTCACCGGAAAATAGCAAGAATCGTAAGTTGATCAATTTCCTAGGTAGTTGATTAACTTTCGGAAAATAATAAACGGCAGTTGAAATGTATTATTTAACGCAATGGATATCTACTTGGCAATATTATATTAGAAAGGTAGGGCATAGCGAATCTTCTCCCGTCCGGGGGAGAACCTCCACCCTATAGAATACCGCAGCCAAATAACCTCCAGGTCGTGTTTCTGCCGGTGAGTAGCGTTTCCGGAGCTCGAGGAGGAGGTTTGGGTGTCTTGGAGTGAAAAGACGATAGGTCGTTCCCTTACATCTTACTCGTACACCCCTATGCCACCTAGTCCCAACGAAACACAGCTAAGGTAATAAATAGTTTAACGATTCGAGTAGTGGGTATGTGTGTGGAAAAACTACAACGTCCTAATTTGGTCCGATCTCTGTTTACTGCCCCTATAAAAAAGCGTCTTTAGCAATTCCGCCCTTATACCCTCACGGTAAGGTTGAGGAAAAACTTTTGTTGACCTAGACACCATCATCCCTTGCGAGATCTAATTTCCTTAACAAACATTAAACGACTCGACGGGGTCGGTAAGTAATTTTTGAGGTTTGAGGGTTAGATCTGCTGTGAAGTAATATTGACATGAATCTAAACATGCGATGCAAAGTATAGACAATTTGAGTTAGAGAGAGTTAAGTGCCGCTTCACGCTTCCAAGACTACTTATAAGAAGAAGGGAACATGTTTCCGAGAAACGATAACGTATTTGTGTTAAACTGTTTGCAAATACTGATCGGACATACAATCTTACTTGGGGTGCCGACCATATCAGTACTTTGAAACCAAACAACTTTCCGAACAACCCGTATGAAACTTAAACTTTAAGTGGAGTGTCGGCGAAGGGCCGATCCCGGAAAATAGACGATTCACATAGTAAAGCGATCGTCAACCCGCCTGTCCAGATTTGCGATTATGGGTATATCCTCCAGATGTATGCCCTAATTGGCAAACAATTGGAGAGGCCGATGTCCAGCAGTGGACTGCAATAGGCTGATGATGACATAGTAATATAAATATATGGGATAAAACAATTTTCATCGTGACACTAAACGGTGTCCACTCAGCATGAGCCGAGGCATCCTGGTGAGATACCTCGACGCTGGTCTTCCATAGACACCAAGAGGTCGGCTGGGCACAGCGACACATGAACGCAACATATAACTTAAAACTAAAATTAAAAAGGCAATTAAATTATTTAATTTAACAAAGATAACTTAACTAGGTCACTAAATTATTGGTGTAGTGCTAAATAAATATGCGTATTATAAAATAAATAAATAGATAATTACATGTACTAACAAATTAATAGGTGTGTTTTATTTTGTAATAATCTATATTGTGGATTTTATTATAATTATAAGGTTTGTTAGGTTTATGACACAATTACATTTTCATTTTCTGAATTCCTAAAAGATAGTCTTTGTATTTACATCTGAAAGATCCTAAAGTTTGGCAGTTTCTCAAAGGTGGTGGAATATTATTCCAACATTTCGTTGCAGAGTATCTGAAGCTACCACGAAACGCAGATGTCTTGTGTTTTGGACAAATAAGGCGAGATGCAGTTCTGACTTGACGATTGGAAAACAAAAGTTTATCATACAAATAATAAGGAGATTCTTTTTGTATGATTCCGAATAATAGGCAAGCAAAATGTAGTGTACGTCGAGAGTCCATGTTCATGAGATTGCCTTGGTTGAGAAAGGGAGTGACGCGGGCTCTACGCGGGATATTGAAGCAGAATCGAGCACACGCATTTTGAACGCGCTGGATAAGTTTTTTGGTATATCCAAAGAGACAATCACCGAATACTGTATCTGCGTAATTTAATTTGGACAATACTAATGATTCACAGAGAGTAATTCTTACACCAGTATCTAAATAGTTTCGGACTTTGTACAAAATCTTAAGTCGAAAGAAACAGTTTCTGACAGTATCTGCAACATGTTTCTGAAATCTCAGTTGATTATCCATGACCACCCCAAGGTTACGAGTTTCGGTTACTTCAACTATATCTGTCGTTGCAATTTTAATTTTAGGGTTTGAGGACTTAATTCTGTCTATTTGTGTGCTAGAACCAAGGATGATATATTTAGATTTATGTGGGTTTAAAAGTAGGCAATTTTTTAAAGCCCAGTCATTAATATTGTTTAGATCTCTATTGATTTTATCGACTGCTGAATCTACGTTGTTGCGATTGAAAGAGAGATAAATTTGTAAATCATCTGCATAAATGTGATGTTCACAATTATTAATATAATTAGTTAAATCTGTAGTGTAAATAATAAAAAGTATAGGGCCTAGTATCGATCCCTGCGGAATACCACGGTTTACTGATACTGATTCTGAACGTACTTTGGTTCCATCGTTACCGCAGACTTCTACACGTTGCGATCGACCACTAAGATAACTAGAAAACCAATTTAGTGCAGTATTATCAAACCCATAGTAGGACATTCGAAATAAGTAGATTATGATTAATTGCATCGAATGCACGTGAAAAATCTAGTAATGTTAAAATGGAACCTTCACCCGCGTCCTGTCCGGTTAGTATGTCGTCTACTACATCCAAAAGCGCTGTGGTTGTTCCACGACCGGCTCGAAATCCTGTCTGCTTCGGTGGTAGAATATGGTTACTTTCTAGGTATTGTGTTAGCTGTTGACATACTACTTACTTTCTCTAAGATCTTCGACATGAATGGAAGTATGCTAATGGGTCTAAGCTCTTTAAAATCCGTAGGCGTGCTATTTTTAGGTATAGGGTTGACAAGGGCTTCTTTCCAGATATCAGGGAAAGTGCCACTTACGATGGACCTATTCACAATTGCAGTTATCACCTTGAGTGTTCGTGGCAAAGTCAACAGGATCATATCACGTGAAATGCCATCGACACCTTGAGCATTAGTTGTTATGCTCATAATAATTTTTGAAATGGTGGTTTCATCGACGGTCCTGAGGCTAAATGTCGCAGATCCGAAGGTATGGTACGAGAAATATGTAAGTTCTGAAATAGAAACATGATTGTTACCTGGAATAGCAAGAAAGTGATTGTTAATAAGATTTGGGTCGCTTAAATGAGAGGGTAAATGAGTCTGTTTATTTTTGAAGTCTCCTACATTTTTTTTGACATGTTTCCACAATACTTTTGGATTATTTGATTTTTTTTTTTTTTATTGATTTTTTGATTTAAAAAGATCGTCTTGGTCTGCCGACAGAATATTCGAAGATGTTCGTGTGCGTTGAGTCTGTGAAATATCCGCTACAGACTTTTGCAAAAAAGTGCGTCACGGATAGTCTGTGGTCTGCGCTGCCCCTAATTGTTATACCGCCACCAGTCGGTTGCCAGGGATGAAAGAGAGGGCTCTATTCGCTCAAAACCAACCTCACCTGCCCGTGGTTCATCCTGCTGAATAATGTTAATTAATCATTATCTAAATTGTACCTACTTTTATTACTGTGGTATCTTAGTCTATTAACAAGACAAGTTGTAAAATAAACATTTGCCTTAACACCGACAAAAGTCTGTTTACAAGCAACAGTAATCTTAGTTAGAAATCATTCTGCACTTTTCTAAAGTAAACCACAGCCCAGTGTTGCTCCGGAATGGTTGTCGGCACGGCAAGTAGCGTGTTTAGCCACAATGAGAGAATAAGCTTACTTTGCATTAGCTTGTTATTAGCACAAAAAATATGGTAACGCTTCGTTTTGTTAGATGTAATGAAATAGTGATGGGTATTTGTTGTAACGGAAGATATATCGTGAAGAGATACCTGTGAGAATAGTCCTGTTGCCGTAAAAATGTAATTAGTCCGTTTTAGATCGTTCAAAAATAAAAAAAAACGTATTCTTCCATTTGTAAATGAGACCAAAAGTGACAACTTGGGTCGCTATATAGCCCGTTAAAATTACGCGTGACGTCAAAGAACTTTTTCGCCGCTGAGTGACGTCAAAGACCCCCATTCTTACATTTGACCCTGGAAACATGTCTATTTATATTTTAATTTTTAATTAGAAAGCACAACGTGTTATTAAAAAAACTTCAAGCGAATCGAGAACTTTTCTTTCTTTTTTAAATCGGCTAAAAAGCTCAAAACCTCAGAAGCTCCATTTTTTATTAAAAAAGAATAAGTAAATTATTATATTCTCATTAGTGAAACTGGTTTCCGCTACCTGAAGGTTGTCTCGAAGACCGCCTAAACTGTACTTTGTTTTGTTTGTAAAATGGTTTCCGTAAAGTGTAAGTTAAATGTAGGTAATTTTCGCAGATTATTTAGTTAGAGATTAGCATTTTTATCTTCTTGTCTTTGTTGTAAATTAAAAAAATCTATGGTATTTTGCTCGCACGATCTAGCCTAAACTTATATATCACCTTAAATGATTTTGAGCTGATTTTCAGCTAAAACACTATCGATAGAGTTGAGTCATGATTAAAATAATGAAAATAATTTTTTAGTTAGAATTTTGCCTCCATTTTGTACAAGTGGAATCTTTTACCTTAACAAAAGATAAACGCGTACATTCTCATATTTTATTTCTTTCTTTACGACGCGTTTGTACAAAGCAATTTTAGCCAAAGATTTATTCCTCTTCTACTCGTTTATGTCCCATCTCTAAAGCCAAGTCGCCTATTGTGAATGTTACTCGTGATTCATAGATTTCGTCGTGTCTGGAGTGGTATAAATTCTCTCTGGTCATGTTGAGTAATTGGTTCTGATTTATTGACGTGGTAAGAGCTGTTTATACAACCATATGGTTGTAAAAAATATATATTTTGTTATGGTAGTAGGTTAAAGGTGACATAATACAATAGGAAAACATAATACAATAGGAAATTTTTATTTAACCGACTTCGATAAAAGGAGGTGCTAAATTCGATTTTTTAATTGTTGTATTATGTTAGGTACTAGATGTTGGCTTGGAGCGAAAAGATGATAGGCCGCTTCCTTATCCCTTGCCCGTGGTGCATCTTGCCGAATAACGACGAGAATGAGGCTCTAGTACTACAGCGACTAGTGGATGTGAAACTATTGGTTTGTTTTATTTACTACAATTCAAGTTGTAGCTAAATAATCGTACCACAGACCGATGACTGGCAGCAGCGTCACCGGAGCAAAGAGCAACGCCCTACGATCGCCAACCTGCCTGCCCAGAGTGGCGATTATGGGTAAAGTTATACCTCCACCAGTCGGTTGACTGGTGGTGGTGGAGGTATAACAATCACGATTGAAGGTGTAGCCAATGACGGGCAGCAGCGTCACTGGAGCGAGAAATTACGCCCTGCGATCGCCGGCGATGCGATTATGGGTAAAGCTTTCAGATGTTTGATAAAAGTGGTAAAAAGAGGCCTATGTCTAGCAGTAGACTGCAATAGGCTGATGATGATGATGACTACAAAAATGGCCGATCTAGAGCCGAGCAGAGAAAAAATATGGTTCGATAATTTTTTTAATCGTTTCTCTTTCTATACAAAGAGAACAATAGTCCACTTCGTACACGGGTAACAATTGAATTAGCGTGCATTATTCACGGCCTACGACCGGACGCGGGGCGGGGACCTTCGGCAAATGTTTACCCGGGTCCTTAGTTTCTAACGGCCTGCGCCGGGTAACAGGGTTGGCTAGAGCAGAAATCTATACTTATAATAAATCTGTAGAGAGGTCAATTCTGTACATAAAATATTTTTTCAAAATAACTATCAGGGGGTGATAAGTGATCGATACTGATACCAAAACTGCAATCAGTAAAATTTTTGTCTGTCTGTCTGTCTGTCTGTCTGTCTGTCTGTATGTTCGTTATAGAAAAAAAAACTACTGATCGGATTTTGACGAAACTTGGTACAATTATTCTTCATACTCCTGGGCAGGTTATAGGATACTTTTCATCACGCTACAATCAATAGGAGCGGAGCAGTGACGGGAAGTGTTGGGAAAACGCGAGAAATTTAAACCTGTATGTTTGAACGCGCATTACGCGAAAACTACTGCATAGAATTGAATGCGGTTTTCACCAATGTATTGCTAACTTAAAACTTAGGCACAAGGTATAGATGGGTAGGTATTATATGGAAGTCCGTTATTTTTGAAACCCGATATCCACGCGAGCGACGCCGCTGGCACAGCTAGTGGGTAATAAAAATTCGTCTTTTTATAACTGAGGGGCTAATGAACCTTAAGATTATTTTTTTTTATAGTGGCTCGACATAATGGCTTCCCTACGCCTGATGGAAAGCGAAAGAGAAGCCCAAGTCGCTGTGACAACGGGCAAGTAACTGGTCAGTTACCTGTCAGTTGCCACCGCCATGCCAGCCCAACCCTAACCCCCACGAGCTCTGGAAACCCTACTCACCGGCAGAAACACGACCCAGAGGTCATTTGACTGCGGTATTCTATAGGGTGGAGGTCCTTCCCCGGACGGGCGGCTCAATTCGAGCGAAGATTCGCTATGCCCTACCTCTCTTTAAATTATTTGACAGTAATTGATTGTTTATTGGAATGAAAGGGAGCTATAGTCTTTTCCCTCCAAGCCAACCTCACCAGCCCGTGGTGCATTCTGCCAAACAACAAACGAGGCTCTGGCAACCGACTGGTGGCGGTATAACCATCACAATTGATGTTGAAGCTAAATACCACAGACCGATGACGGGCAGCAGCGTCACCGGAGCGAGGAGCTACGCCCTGCCATCGCTATCCCGCCTGCCAAGGCAAATTCCCCCAAATGACCAGCATTATGTCCAGCAGTGGACGTCTAGGGTGTAAAAATAAATAAATATGAAGTATATGGGTGATGATACTCACCCCTATTGGGGATTTCGTCCACTCTGACGCACTTTCGGTAATGTGATATTTGTTCAATACCAAGCACGAACACATCCTATTTAAATTTGTTTATAAATAGTCTTGAAAGTCTTATAATACTCTTATAATAAATGTTCTTAATAACATCCTCATCATTTATTAAGCACGTGTAACGATAGACATTCACCAATAGCTTATGTTGGTCCTCACCTAGTGGTAGCAATAGGCTAATGATGAAAGTTTCGATTCCAGAAGGCAAACTGTTTGCTGCCGACTGAGTCAATAGTGTATTAGTTTAGAATGCCCTTCCATGAACTTGAAATGGAGCGTTCACTGTTTGCTAGTTTTGATAGTCGGCAAGACATGCCACGCTGGGCCACGCAGCATTATCTAGCCCCAAACTAAGCCGAAGCTTGTACTATGGGTACTGGACAACTGATAAACTTACTTAAATACTTTTTTTTTTAAATCAATACATAATATTACGAGTATACATAGAAAAACCCAGACCAATACAAACAAACATGTTCATGCACACAAATGTTTGTAATGTGTGGGGATCGAACCCACGACCCTTGGCTCAGAAGGCAGAGGTCACTACCCATTGAGCCACCGAGCCAGTCAAAAAAGAAAAATACGTGTCCGATATATTTTTATAATCCTGGAAACATCCCTATTGTGATGGTTATATCGCCACCAGCCAGTTACCAGCGCCTCGTTTGTTATTCGGATGTACCACGGGGAGGTGAGGTTGGCTTGTAGCGAAAAGATGATAGGCCGCTCCCTATCCAACGAAACCTTAGACATAAGGATATATTACGAGGTGAATTCTCCTGCCAAATGAAATGTAAATTATGTGGGGCGGGGCCTGACGACTTTTTGATTGCGCTGATATTTAAGACGCGTTCGGCGACAATTTATCAAGAGGACGAGTTATGTGCCATAGATCGTTTGGGCCGCGCCATTTTACCGATGATGTTTTTTTAATTTGTTTCATCAAGCATTGGAATGTAAATGAAATGCTGGTAAATGTGTCTCTGAATGTATTTATTGTTATTTTTTTATAGTGACACTTATGGCAGCGCAAGCCTCGCTCCTGCAAAATTTAAAAAGGATGTAGGTACTCGAAATAAGTAATGTTAAAAGGTTTTTTTTAATGAAAAATCTGAACTTGAATAAATGAAATAAATAAATAACCCAAGACATGCCACGCTGGGCCACACATCGCCATCTAGCCCCAAACTTAGCTGAAGCTTGTACTATGGGTACTAAACATCTGATAAGCTTACTGAGATACTTATTTTTTGTAAATAAATACACAATAAAAACCCAGAGAAACATAAAATGTTTATGAACACAAATGTTTGTACTGTGCGGGATTCAAACCCACGACCCTAGGCTCAGAAGGCAGAGAGAATCACTATCAAATGCGCCATCGAGCTAGTCAACAATACGCGTTTCATGCTCGCCCCGTGTGCTTAGGTTACAAGACTTACAAGGTTGCGTTAGAATCTCGTTTGAAGGGCGTATATGCGCGTCATTTACGCGTCGTCAGCGAGTTTTAAATAGGCCGTGTCATCAACACCATCAGCCTATTACAGTCCACTAGTGGACATAGGCCTCTCCAGTTGTTTGCCACAGGGCAAACATCTGGAGGATATACCCAGAATCGCCACGTAGGGCTGGCGGGTTCGCGATCGCTCCGGTGACGCTGCTGCCCGTCATCGGTCTGTGGTATTTAGTCTTACGCCTTCAATTGTGATGGTTATACCGCCACCAGTCGGTTGCCAGCGCTTTGTTTTGCTATTCGGCAGGATGCACCACGAGCAGGTGAGGTTGGTTTGGAGCGAAATTATGTTACTCCGCTCCATTACATCCTTATATACGCCGTGTGCTAAAGCTCTAATCCGCGGCGAAAACGTTATTTTCTGCAGCCATACCAAAACGGCCACATATATACCTAACAGCTTGTTTATCGCCATGCACACCAGAAAACACTTTACCTGTGGCCCTGCTCACCGGATAGCACAATCCAATACTGGCGGCGTTGTAACTCATGGGGACGGAACAGATAAATCAGTCTTAACCGTTGTGCAACATTTTGCTCGCGGAATTCACTTCGGCACCGATGCCGCGGGTTATCCTTCAGAAATCCCCTGTATTTTGTTCGATAATATTGCGCGGGCGGTTGGCAAGCTATGTGCGCTACGTTTAAAAAAATCGTTTATTTCAGGCACATGCCTATATTGAATATCGAAATTCAATTCAACCCAATTCTCTCCAATCGTTCCTGCGCGCAACTTGCTCCTTCCAGCTCGGTAAATAGTGATCCAGATCAATTGTTAGTGACTCCTGCCTTCTGAACCAAGGGTCGTGGGTCTGATGCTTATCCGGAACAAACATTCGTGTGATGAACATTTGTGTTTGTTCCGTGTCTGGGTGTTTGTTGATACTAAGTACATATTTGTCGTGCTTTCGTTCTTCTGATACCCATAACACAAGTGCTTAAGCTACCTACTTACCTACTATGGCATCGGAGCAATGTATTTTTTTTATAGTAGCTCGACATAATGGCTTCCTTACGCCTGATGGAAAGCGAAAGAGAAGCCCAAGTCGCTGTGACAACTGGCAAGTAACTGGTCAGTTACCTGTCATTTGCCACCGTCATGCCGGCCCAACCCTAACCCTCCACGAGCTTCGGTAACCCTACTCACCGGCAGAAACACGACCCGGAGGTCATTTGACTGCGGTATTCTATAGGGTGGAGGTCCTTTTCCGGACGGGCGGCTCAATTCGAGCGAAGATTCGCTATGCCCTATCTCTATCATGTGATGTTGTCTGATATTTTGTTTTAATTTTAATTCATTCATTTGTTGTATAACCCTTGCAGCTGTGTGTCCCTTATAATATACCTGTGGAACTTTGCCGATTTCTCTACATAACATCCGGGGGGAGATCCTACCTCGGATCTTCAGTAAAGCGACGCTAAGTCCACTGAACTTGCAAATTTTATTTTCTCTACGAGATCTGACTAGTCGAAGATTTGAAGTCTGATATTGAAATAGCGACTTGTTCTTATTGATCACAGATTTAGAGGTCATTTTAGTATGTCAGATGACGTGAACTGGTCTGTAGTGAGGAGTATCTTTTGGACAAATCGAGAATGTCCTTCGTTTTTTCGGTGGAGTTTTTTTTTTCTGCGGTATTTTTAGGGTGGTTCTTCCCCGAACGGGCGGCTCAATTCGAGCGAGAAGAATCGCTTTTATTCGCGATTATCCATGATCGCAATACTGGGCAGGCGAGTTGACAATCGCAGGGCGTAGCTTCTCGCGCCGGTGACGCTGCTGCCCGTCATCGGTCTATGATATTTAGCTACGCCTTCAATCGTGATGCCACCAGTAGGTTGCCAGGAGTTTTGTTATTCGACAGGATATACCACGTGCAGATCTGGTGCGAAAAGATGACAGGTTGCCCTAAGCAAAAAATTTGTCCGTAATTGTATTTCACACCACTGCCATTTGGCAATGCACAAACCGCTCCCGTGTCCCATACAACGTAATTTACATTTACATAAAACCAATATACTTCGTGAAATCCCGTAAAACTGTCTGGGAATTGCCTTCAGTGAGGCGGATTCGTGTTGCTGTTTTATTTGACTCTGTATTGGGGTTCGGCGGTGGAATATTGGCAACGAGCAAATACAAAAATGGAATTAAATTTATTCTATCCTAGGTACATTTACTATATGTACCTAGTTTGTGCTTTAATCGTGTCCAAATTGCTAACAGAAACTGGCCTCATTATCATCAGCCTATGCCTAGAATAGCGCAGTCCACTGTGTGACATAGGCCTCTCCATTCGTTCAAAATTGGAGAGGACAATCAAGAGACAATCAAATTTAAATACCTGG